>PVKS010008858.1:0-66460 GCA_004027875.1 Aplodontia rufa
GTAGTTTCCCCCAGAAGAACTCATGCGTTAACTGGATAGATCGTGGAGGAATGACATCGGCTTCTGGGATGGTTCCCCCATCTTCTCAATTTCCAGTCTCCTATAAGTTCTTCATATACCCTCCCCCCTCCCCATCCCCCTCCCTGCACCTCTGAGAATCCTATAGAGCCATTCCCCTAATGTTCTGAAAGTCATTCAATTTGTAGTTTTGCGAGGTTAGCCGTCAGCCCTACTGCTTCCCCAAATATGTTAGCATCAACAGATGAGAGAAACCATTCGGCCCCTGAGTCTCTGAGATTGGGAGACTTCACTAAGCATAATTCTATCCATCTCCATCCATTTGATTTCAAAAGACATCATATCATGCTCCCTAATGGCCAAGTAGTATTCCATAGTATATATATATACCAAAGCTTTGGTATCCACTCATCAAGTGAGGGGCATCTGGGTTGGTTCCATAATCTAGCTATAGTAAATTGAGCTGCTATAAACATTGATGAGGCCACATCGCTATAATATGCTGATTCTAAGTCTTTTGGGAAAATTCCCAGTAGAGGGATAGCTGGGTCATAAGGTGGTTCCATCCTTAATTTTTTGAGGATTCGCCACACTGCTTTCCATACTGGGTGAACCAGTTTGCAGTCCCACCAGCAGTGTAGTAGTGTTGTGAGGTGAAATCTTAATGTAGTTTTCATTTGCATTTCTCTGATTACTAGTGATTTAGAGCACTTTCTCATGTATTCATTGGCTTGTTCAATGTCCTCTGTTGAGAAGTTTCTATTTAGCTCTTTGGCCCATTTATTGATTGGGTTGTTGGTGTTTTTGAGGATTTTGTAGATTCTGGATATGAGAAGCATCACAGGCCATGATTCTCTCCCATTCTGTAGGAAGCCTCTTCACAATCTGATCATTTCCTTGCAATGCAAAAGCCTTTTAGCTTTATGATATCGCGTTCACTGATTTTTTACTTTACTTTCTTCACTTTAGAAGACATATTGAGAAACACTTTGCCTACTCCCAAATACTGGAGTGTTGGACCTAATTTGTCTTCCATCACTTGCAAGGTAGCTGATTTAATTCCTTGCTCCTTGATTCTTTTTTATTTGATTTTCGTGCAAGATGAAAGGTAAGGGTCTAATTTCATCTTTCTGCAAATGGCTGTCCAGTTTGTCCAGCACTATTTGTTGAATAGGTTCTCTCTCCTCCATTTTATATTTTGTCCCCCTTTGTCAAAATCAGATGCTTAAAGATTTGTGGGTTTGTTTCAGGGTCTTCTATTCTATTCCATTGGTCTTCTTTCTTATCTTGATACCAGTACCATGGTGTCTTTGTTAATACAGCTCTGTAGTGTAGTTTTAGATCTGGTAGAGAAAAACCACCTGTTTCATCTTTCTTGCTTAGTAATGTTTTGGCTGTTCTGGGTTTCTTATTGTTCCAAATGAATTTTAGAACTGCTTTTTTATATATCTGTAAAGAATGACATTGGAGGGGTTGGGGATTTAGCTCAGTGGCAGAGCTCTTGCCTAGCAAACACAAGGCCCTGAGTTCGGTCCTCAGCCCTAAAAAAAAAGAATGACATTGGTATCTTGATGGGACTGCATTGAATCTATATAGAGTTTTTGGCAGAGTGGCCATTTTTATTATATTCTGCCTAACCAAGAGCATGGAACATCTTTCCATCTTCTCAGGTTATTGTGGATTTCATTCTTCAATGTCTGATAATTTTTGTTGTGGAGGTCTTTGACTTCCCTTATTAGATTAATTCCCAAGTATCTTATTCTTTTCGAGGATATTGAGAATTCTGGGACTGAATTCCTAATTTCTTCATCTACCCTATTATTTTTAGTGTATAGGAAAGCTATTGATTTATGGGTGTTGATTTTGTAGCCTGCCACTTTCCTAAATCTGTTTATAAGTTCAGTCAGTTTATTGGTGGAGTTTTTTGGATCTTCCAGATACAGGATCAAATCGTCAGCAAAAAGGGAGAGTTTGACTTCCTCTCTTCCTATTATTATCCCTTTGATTTCTTTCTCTTGCCTCATTGCTCCAGCTAGGGGCTCAAGGAAAATACTGAATAAAAGTGGTGAGAACAGACAGCCTTGTCTTGTTCCTGAATTAGTGGAAATGATTTCAGCCTTTCTCCATTTAGTATTATACTGTCTGAGGCTTTACATATATAGCCTTTACATAGTTCAGAAAAGTTCCTTTGATCGCTATTTTCTCTAGAGTTTTGAGCATAGAAGGGTGCTGAATTTTATCAAAGGCCCTTTCTGCATCAGTTGAGATGATCATATGATTTTTGTGCTTAATTATGTTTAAGCATAATCTAGCAGTTGTAAATTGAGCTGCTATGAACATAGATATTGCTGTGTCACTATAATGTGGTGATTCTAAGTCCACTGGAAAAATACCCAGGAGTGGAATAGCAGGATTGTATGGAGGGCTCATCCCTAGTTTTTTGAGGATTCTCCACACTGCTTTCCAGAGGGGCTGTACTAGTCTGCAGCTCCACCAACAGTGTGCTAGTGTGCCTCTCTCTCCACAGCCCCTCCCACATCTATTATTGTTTATCTTCATTTTTGCCATTCTGACTGGCATGAAGTAATATTTTAATGTAGTTTTCATTTGCATTTCTCTGATTACTAGTGATTTAGAACACTTTCTCATGTATTCATTGGCTTGATCAGTGTCCTCTGTTGAGAAGTTTCTATTTAGCTCTTTGGCCCATTTATTAATTGGGTTGTTTGTGTTTTTGTAGTTGAGGTTTTTGAGGATTTTGTAGATTCTGGATATGAGGCTCCTGTCAGAGGAATGATTCTCTCCATTTCCGTAGTAAACCTCTTGACTCTTTTGATTGTTTCCTTGGCAGTACAAAAGCTTTTTAGCTTTATGATATCCCATTCACTGATTTTTGACTTTACTTCCTTCACTTTAGGAGACATGTTGAGAAAGTCTGCCTACTCCCAAATGCTGAAGTATTGGACCTAATTTGTCTTCCATCAGTTGCAAGGTAGCTGGTTTAATTCCTAGCTCCTTGATCTATTTTAATTTGATTCTTGTGCAAGGAGAAAGATATGGGTCTCATTTTAAGTTTCTGCAAGTGGCTGTCCAGTTTGTCCAGCACCATTTGTTGAAGAGGCTGTCTCTCCTCCATGTAATATTTTGTCCCCCTCTGTCAAAAATCAGATGTTTAAAGATTTGAGGGTTTGTTTCAGGGTCTTCTCTTCTATTCCATTGGTCTTCTTTCTTATCTTGATACCAGTACCATGCTGTCTTTGTTATTACAGCTCTATAGTATAGTTTTAGATCTGGTATGGCAAAACCGCCTGTTTCATCTTCCTTGCTTAGTAGTGTTTTGGCAATTCTAGGTTTCTTATTCTTCCAAATGAATTTGAGAATTGCTTTTTCTATGTCTGTAAAGAACAACATAGGTATCTTTATAGGGATAGCATTAAATCTATATAATGCTTTCGGTAGAATGGACATTTTTATTATATTAATTCTGCCTAACCAAGAGCATGTGACATCTTTCCATCTTCTTAGGTCATCTTGGATTTCATTCTTCAATGACCAATAATTTTCATTGTAGAGACCTTTGATTTCCCTTGTAAGGTTAATTCCTAAGTATTTTATTTTTTTTGAAGATATTTTGAATGGGACTGATTTCCTGACTTCTGCATCAGTCTTATTACTATTAGTGTATAGGAAAGCTGTTGATCTATATGTGTTGATCTTGTATCCTGCCACTTTGCTAAATCTGTTTATAAGTTCAAGCAGTTTACTGATGTAGTTTTTTGGATCTTCCAGGTACAGGATCATGTTAGCAGCAAAAAGTGTTTGACTTCCTCTCTTCCTGTTTTTATCCCTTTGATTTCTTTCTCTTGCATAATTGCTCCAGCTACGGTCTCAAGAACAATATTGAATAAAAGTGATGAGAGCAGACAGCCTTGTCTTGTTCCCAATTTTAGTGGAAATGCTTTCAGCTTTTCTCCGTTTTGTATTACACTAGCTGAGGATTTAGCATATGTAGCCTTTATATAATTCAGAAATAATCCTTTGACCCCTATCTTCTCTAGAGTTTTGAATATAAAAGGGTGGGTGCTGGATTTTATCAAAGACCTTTTCTGCATCCAATGAGATGATCATTATGGTTTTTGTCCTTGATTCTATTTAAGTGGTGAATTATGTTGTTTTGCGTATGTTGTATCAACTTTGCATACTTGGGGATGAAGCCCACTTGATCATGATGAATTATCTTCTTTATAAGTTTTTTTAATATGGTTTGATAGTACTTTATTAAGGGTTTTTGCATCCAAGTTCATCAGGGATATTGGTCTGTAGTTTTCTTTTTTTGTGGTATCCTTGTCGGGTTTTGGTATTAGAGTTATGGTTGCTTCATAAAAAGTGGATGGGAGCATTCCCTCCTTTTCAATTTCTTGAAATAACTTAGTAAGGAGAGGAATTAGTTCCTCCACAAAAGTGTGGTAAAAATCAGCAGGGAAGCCATGAGGTCCTGGGCTTTTCTTCTTTGGTAGACTTTTAATTGCAATATGGATTTAAGTGCCTGTGATTGGGCTATTTAGGAATTCAATATCATCCTGAGTCAGAGTCAATTTTTATTGAGTTTTTTCATATGAGTTTTATTGTTCTGACACTTAGTTGTGTATGTGGGTGGTGGGGTTTGAACCCTTGTACCTGCATGTGCCGGGAAAATGCCATAACCACTGAGCCACCACTCCAGGCCCTTCTTTCTAAGTTTTTGAGTATGGTTTGCTAGAACTTTATTCAGGATTTTTGTATCCAGGTTCATCAGGGACATTGGTCTGTAGTTTTCTTTTTTTATGTGTCCTTGTTGGGTTTTGGTATGAGAGTTATGGTTGCTTCATAAAACGTATTTGGGAGAGTTCCCTCCTTTCCAGTTTCTTGAAATAATAAGGAGAGGTGTTAGATCCTCCTGAAAAGTGTGGTAAAAATCAGCAGGGAAGTCATCAGGTCTTGGGCGTTTCTTCTTTGGTAGACTTTTAATTGCTGTATGGATTTCAGGGCCTGTTATTGGGTTGTTTTGGAATTTAATATCATCCTGTGTCAATTTAGGGATGTTGTATGTGTGTAGAAATTGTCCATTTCTTCCATATTATCTAATTTGGAGAAGTATAGATTTTTGAAATATTTTATAATTTGTTGGATTTCCATGGGGCCAGTGGTGATCGCTCCTTTTTCTTTGGAGATTTTATTTATTTGCTTCATTACTCTCCTCCTTTTAGGGAGATTGGCTAGGGGGTCTATCTATCTTATTTATTTTTTTAAAGTACCAGCTCTTTGTTTCATCAGTTCTTTTTATTGTTTTTTTGTTCTCAGTTTCACTGATCTTGAATATTTTTTTTTGTTCTGCTGGCTTTGGGGTTAGATTGTTCTTCCTTTTGAAGGTCTTTGAAATGGAGCATAAGCTCATTTATTTGGGATTTCTCTTCATTTTTAACGTGGGCACTCAGTAATATAAATTTTCCCCTTAGAAATGGTTTCATGCTGTCCCAGAGGTTTCGATATGTTATGTCTTCATTTTCATTCTCTTCCAAGAATTTTTGGATTTCACCTCTAATGTCTTCTTGGATCCATTCTTCATTTAATAGGGTATTATTCAATCTCTATGAATATGTATGTTTTCTGTTATGATTTTTACTTTTGATTGCTAGGGTCGTGGCATTGTGGTCTGAATAGGATACGTGGAATAATATCTACATTTTTATGTTTGTTGAGATTATCTTTGTGAACCAGAATATGATTTATTTTGGAAAAGGATCCAAGTGCTACTGAGAAAAAGGTGTATTCTGTTAATTTGGTTGGAATATTCTATATATATCTGTTAAGTCCATTTGTTTTATGGAGTTGTTTAGGCTGGTGATATCTTTATTGATTGATTGATGATCTGTCTATTGGTTACAGAGGAGTATTGAAATCTCACAGTATTATTTTTTTGAGGTCCACTAGTTTTATGTAATGAAGTAATTTATTTGCATAGTTGGGAGCATTGTTATTTGGAGAGTAAATATTAACTCTGGTTATTTCTTCCTGTTGTAGGCTTCCCTTTACTACTAAGTAGTGGCCTTCTTTATCTCTTCTGATTAATTTATTTTTGAAATCTACTTTGTTGGATATAAGTATTGTGAATGCTGGCTTGTTTTCTTGGGCTGTACACATGGCAGATTTTTTTCCATCCTTCACCCTTAATCTGTGGATGTCATTGAGTATTAGGTGGGTTTTTTTTTTTAAGCGGCATATTGTCAGATTTTGTTTTTTGATCTAGCCTGCAAGTCTGTGTCTTTTGAGTTGTGCATTCAAACCATTCACATTCAGTGTTAAAATAGAAATGTGTAATTGGTTCATAGTCATTTCGTATTATTAGCTAGATCTGTGGCTGTTTTGGTTGGTTATTGATGGTAGGTACTTTAACTGAATTTCCTCTGTGTGTGGGTTTTGGGTATTGATTACTTGTTATTCTGTCTGGAGTATATCTTTGAGAGTTCTTTGTAAGGCTAGTTTTCTGTTTATGAATGCTGCCAGCTTTGTCTTATCATGAAAAGTTCTTATTTCTCCATCAAATTTGATACTGAGTTTTGCCGGGTATAGTGTTCTTAGCTGCATGTAGTAGTGGTCATTCAAGCATTGAAAGATTTCTTTCCAAGACCTTCTTGCCTCCAGAGTCTGGGTTGAAAACTCACAGACAATTCTTATTGATTTACCTCTGAATGTGATTTGGCATTTCTCCCTTGCTGCTTTTAATTTTGTTTCCTTGGTATCCCTATTGTATATTTTGAATATGATGTGTCTTGGTGAGTTTCTCATTTGATTAGGCCTATTGGGTGTCCTGTAAGCTTCCTGGATGAGCATATCTGTTTCTATTTTTATATGAGAAAAGTTTTCTTTTACAGTTTCCTTGAGGATGTTCCTCATACCATTCGTGCGTGTTTCAATTTCTTCTTGAATCCCAAGTACTCTTAAATTTTTCTTCTCATTTTATCCCAGACATTTTAAAAATTCGGATTATGTTCTTTTAGTTGTTTTTCTTCTTTTGTCATTGGTGCTTTCAAGCTTGTTTAGCGTGTCCTCCTTGTTTCTTCAGTAGCAGAAGTTCTATTTTCTACAGAAGTTAGTCTATTATTAAATTAATTCATGGTACCTCTGATGTCATTTTGACTGCAGATTTTAGCTTTGCTACTTCCTTTTTGAGAATATCTATTTCTTTAATGATAGAGTTTCTTAACTCTTGAGTTTTCTCATTCATTCCCTACATTAGCTCTTCTTTTAGTTCATTGTTCCTTTTCTTTATCAGATCGTTGATAATTTGTTCTAGATTTTCCTCCCAGTCTCTGGCCGTAGACACCTTCCTAGGGCAGTTGTGGGTTTGAAGTGTACCTCTTCTAGTTGGATTCCTCATCTTTGATGAGTTTCTTCTGGATTATTTAATTGGGGATCCATGTGTGGATGCAAGACAAGACTCTGGATTCTTCTTCCTTATACATCAAGGGTTGGGTTGGATACTGCCTTGTTGATGACCTCTTCCTTCCTCAAAACTTTTTCTGCCTGGAGCCCTGTTTTGTTGAAGATTTTTGGTTAAGGTTCCAGGACTTGGTCCTGGCACGTGGTGGGGTTACTTAGAATCCACTGTGCTGTTGAAGCTAATCAGTTGTGGTTTGTCAGTGGGTGCTAGGGTCTCCGATCTGTGAGGTGGGCTAGAATGGACCAACCTATGTGCTGTGCTGGGGTCTGGGATCCTTGGTGGTGGAATGGGCCCAGTGCATCAGGACCTGGCTGGTGTGCATGACTGCTGTGTGGTATCTGGATGCTGTGTGCATTGGAGGAGGTGTGTGGCTTGCCTGCTGTGGTGGGAGCGGAGTCCTGGGGCATGCACCGGTGTGGGGGTTCTGCTCTGGCTTTTTCTCACTCCGTAAGTCGATGCAAGTTCTTGACCTGAGGTCTCTATCTGGTTGTTTTTCTTAAGGACTTTGCTGTTGGATTGGGAGTTTTGTCCTGTCCCTTACTTGGGTTGGGGTATTGTCAGGAAAGTTGAGTTCAGAAGTTGAACCCCTATCTTGTGAACTCTTATTGTCCCTTAAAATTTCCAATACCTCCTGTGCTAGTAGAAGAACATCAGTATGAATTACCAAAGCTTAAACAGTATTAAATTGGTTATTTAGTACAGACTGTTGTACACTGTCAAACTCAACCTATGAAACAAATGGTAGTGTTAATACTTTTGGTGACGTTAGTATTTAACTGTCACCTATGTCAGGCTTCAGAATGTTCAATAGTTATTGAGATTGACATTCATGGTGGTAAGAGTTACACAGCCTTGTTGATGGGGGGGACATCAAAGGTTATAAACTAAATGGGAGCCAGAGAGAGAAGGGAATGTAAGTGAAATTTAGAAAGTAGATTATATTGACTAATCATGGACAGTGAGAAAGTGGAGGAGGAAAAAGATTTTCTGGAGGTAGAAAAAGAACAAAAAGAAAGAAAAATAGAGAAAAGACAAGAAAAGAAAAAAAAAACAGACCCTAGGGGTAGAAAAGATAGCTGTAGCAAAATGAAGGAAGGGTAAAAGAGATATTAATAAGATTAGTATGATAGTATAAGGGCAGAAGCATGCACAGGAAAATGATGCAGGTCAGGCACAATATCAATATACTTCAAATACTAAATGCACTGGCCAGAATCTCTCTTAGCAGGCAGGACAAGGATAGATGGAATAGATAAGAGGGAAGAAGAGAGATGATAGAGTGAAGAAAAGAAGAAAAAAAAAGAGAGAAAAAAAAACAAAAACAAAAGAACAGGGAAACAAAAACAGCTAGTATTTTTATATGTCCATGAACCAATCAACTTTTCCAGTTATCGCTCCAATACACACCGAAAACAGGAGAGAAAAGAAGAAAGAATAAAATGGAAAAAAACCATAAATATACAGAATAAAAAAAATAAGGTTTTTTTATTAGTTGAATATGGACTTATAATTAAGGGGGAATCATTATCAAACAATTAAGAACAAATGTATATTCACATAGTTAGACAAGGCTGATGCCATTCCATGGTTTTCCCCCTTGGGTTCCTCATGGTTCTGTTTTATCCAATTGTACCCCTGTGTTCAATGGGCTTCTCCTGGAGGTTAGAGATTTCCTTCTGAATTGATTCCCCCATGCTCCCTCCTTCAGGTTTCCTTGATATCCTTCCTAATCCCTCCCCTCTCCCTACCCTCCTCCCTGCATCTCCAGGTATCATAGGCAAGGTTCCCCCAGTTTATGTAAAAATGCATACACATTGAGGTTATTATTAGCTTAGCCACCTATTATACTGTTTCCGGTTGTATTCTAGTTTCCACAAATGAGAGAAAACATTCAGCCCTTGAGTCTCTGAGATTGGCATACTTCATTCAGCATAATTTTTTCCATCTCCATCCATTTGGCTTCAAAAGCCATAATACTTTTTTTTCTAATAGCTAAGGTAGTATATTCCATTGTATATATGTACCAAAGTTTTTGAATCCACTCATCGAGTGAGGGGCATCTCAGTTGATTCCATAATCTAGCTATACTAAATTGTGCTGCTATGAACATTGATGAAGCCACATGTCTATAATATGCTGATTCTAACTCTTTTGGGAAAATACCCAGGAGTGGGATAGCTGGGATATAAGGTGGTTTCAATCCTAAATTTTGAGGAGTCTCCACACTGCTTTCCAGAGTGGCTATACCAGGTTGCAGTCCCAGCAGCAATGTGACAGTTTTCCTCTTTCCCCACAGCCCCTCCAGCATCTGTCATTCTTCATATTCTTCATTTTTGCCACTCTGACTGGAATGAGGTGGAATCTCAGTGAAGTTTTGATTTGCATTTCTCTGATTGCTAGTGATGTAGAACATTTTCTCATATTTTTATGGGTTTTTTGGACTTCCTCCATTGAGAAGTTTGTTTTTAGTTCTGTAGCCCATTTATTGATTGGATTATTTGTGATTTTGTTGTTTAGTTTTTTTGAGTTCTTTCAATATTTTGGACATTAACCCTTTGTCCGAGGTGTAGCAGGCAAAGATTATCTCCCATTCTATAGGTTCTCTCTTGACACTCTTGACTAAATCTTTAGCTGTGCAAAAGCTTTTTAGTTTAATTGCATCCCATTCATTTATTCTTGACTTTAATTATTGTGCTATGGGGGTCTTGTTAAGGAAGGTGGAGCAGACTTTTATGTCATGCAGTGTTGATCCTACTACTTTTTCAAGCATTTGTAAAATTGCTGGTTTAATATCAAGATCTTTGAACTGTTTTGATTTAATTTTTGTGCAGGGTGAAAGATAAGGATCCAATTTCAGTTGTCTACACATGGCTGTCCAGTTTGTCCAGCACCATTTGTTGAACAGACTATCCTTCTTCCACACTATGCTTTTGTCCCCTTTATGAAATATTAGATAGTTAAAGGTATGGCGGTTTGTCTCAGAATCCTCTACTCAATTCCATTGGTCTTCAGTTCTGTTTTAATACCAATACCATGCTCTTTTTGTTACTGTGGACTTGTAGTATAATTTCAGGTCAGAAATTGAGATACACCTTGCTTCTTCCTTCTTGCTGGGTAATGTTTTAGCTAATCTGGGTCTTCTGTTATTTCATACGAACTTGAGAATTGCCTTTTCTGTGTCTGAAGAATGCCATTGGTTTCTTGAGGGGGATTGCATTAAATCTGTGTAGGGCTTTGGGTAGAATGGCCATTTTGATTATATTAATTCTGCATAACTATGAACATGGGATGTTTTTCCATTTACTCAGGTCTTCTACAATTTCTGTTTTTAGTGTTTGATAGTTTTCATTGTAGAGGTCCTTAAAATGCTTTGTAAGGTTGATGCCCAATTGTTTTATTTTTTTGGAGCAGGTGGAGAATGGGACAGATTTCCTGATTTCTTCTTCCTCAGACTTGTTGCTGGGGTAAAGGAAAGCTCAGTGATTTATTGGTGTTGATCTTAGTAACCAGCCACTTTGCTGAAATCTAGAAGTCTTCTGGTTGAGCTTATAGGGTATTCTAGGTAGAGGATCATGTTATCAGCAAATAGAGACAACTTGACTTCCTCTTTTCCTATTCGAATTCCTTTGGCTTCCTTCTCTTGTCTGATAGCTCTGGCAGGGGTTTCAAGGACTATATTGAATAAAAGTGGTGAAAGTGAACAACCTTGTCTTCTTCTTGAATTCAGTGGAAATGCTTTTAGTCTTTTTCCATTGAGCATAATGTTAGCTATGGGTCTGTCATAAATGGATCTTACATAGTTAAAGTATTTCCCCTTGATTCCTATATTCTCCAGGGTTTTGAGCATAAAGGAGTGTTGAATTTTATCAAAGGCCATTCTGCATCAATTGAGAATGATTATATGAATTTTATTTTTAATTCTGTTTAAGTGGTGAATTACATTTATTGATTTGCGTATGTTGAACCTGCTCTGTTTTCCTGAAATGAAGCCCACTTGATCATTATGTGTAATATTTTAATGTACTTTTGCATCTGATTAGGTAGAATTTTATTAAGGATTTTTGTATCTATGTTCATCAGGGAAATTGGTCTGAAGTTTTCTTTTCTTGACATTTCTTTGTTAGATTTTGGTATCAGTGTAATATTTGCTTCATAAAAAGTGTTTGGGAGAGCTCCCACCCTTTCAATTTCATGGAAAAAATTTTAGAGGATCCGTGTTTACTCTTCTGTGAAAATTTGGTAGAATTCTGCCATATCTCCATCTGGTCCTGGGCTTTTCTTTTTTGGAAGACCTTTGATTGGTGCTTCAATTTCGCTACCTGATATAGGTTGGTTTAGATTTTCAATGTGCTCTGGTGTTAATGTGGGTGTGTCATATGTGGCCATGTGACTGTACATATTCTGCAAATTATCAAACTTGGCAGAATATAAATTTTCAAAATAAGTTTTAATAATCTTGTGGATTTTGGTTGAGTCTGTGTTGGTATCTCCATTTTCATCTTTGATTTTGTTGATTTGCTTCACTTCATTCTTCCTTTTGGTGAGGTTGGCAATGGGTCTGTCAATCCAGTTTATTTTTCCAATGAACCAACTCTTTGTTTTGTTGATAATTTGTATTGTTTTTCTGTTCTCAATTTCTTTGATTTCAGCTCTGATTTTAGTTATTTCTGTCTTCCATTAGCTTTGGATTGGATTGTTCCTCTTTTTGCAGGCATTTGAGTTGTATCATAAGACTATTTCGTTGGGCTCTTTCTAGATTTTTGATGTATTCACTCAATGGTATAAATTTACCTCTTAAGAATGCCTTCATAATATCCCAGAGATTTTGATATGTTGTTTCCTCATTCTCACTCTTTTCCAAGAATTTCTTGATTTCTGCTCTCATTGTCTCTCTTATCCATCCTTCATTTAAGAGGGTACATTATTCAGTTTCCAAGTATTTGAGTAATTTCTGTTGTTTTTCTTGTTGTTGATTGCTACGATCATAGCATTGTGTTCTGAGAGGATACATGTGACTATATCAACTGTTTTGTATTTGTTAATGTTAGCTCTTTGAACTAGGATGTGGTCTATTTTAGAAAAAGATCTGTGAGCTGCTTAGAAGAAGTTTAATTCAGATGACTTAGAATGGAATAAATACTCTGTAGATGTGTGTTAAGCCCTATTGATTAATAGAGTAGTTCAGATTGGAGATGTCTTTATTGATTTTTTGTTTTGATGACCTGTCTAGTGAACCAATCAAATTTTCCAGTTATTGCTGCAATACATGTTGAAAACAGGAGAGAAAAGAAGAAAAAAATGGAAAAAAACCATATATATTTAAAATAAAATAAAAAATTCTTAATGAAAACTTGGAGGTATAGTCAATAAGACTGTCTCTGTGCCCTTTGGGAGGAGATGTTCACTGTCTGTCTGAGTTTTGAGAGCAGGTTCTCTCAGCCTGCATTCATGTGATCTCATGATGAGGACTGGGATGTTCTCAGACTCCTGGAATTTCTAGGAGGAGATTTCAGGGAAGATATCTGATTTAGGATTGCCATGATGGCTGATCTGAAATTCAGGAGACTTGAGACTTTTATGTGCAAGGGGAATGAGATACTTTGTATGTTCCCTCTGCTGGGGTTGCAGTCTCAGCCTTCTGGGATTTTTGAGCTGGGACAGAGCATTTAACTTATCACATGATTCTTCTGTCTGGGGTGGGGTGGACAGGGCTGAGGAATTCTCCCCTTTACTCCACAAACTCGAGTCCCCCTAAGCAAAGTGGATACTGGGCCTGTCCTACATCTCCTCTTTCCAGTTCCACCTTTGATCAGTGACTGTCTCCTGATGCAGATTGCAGAGCCTTCTCTGCAGTCCCAGAGAGTGCCTGTCCTGGAGAGTGCAGTCCTGGGCAATTCCTGTTTCCTGTTATGGATCAGCACTTCCACCAGGCAGACTGCTTCACTAGGCTCCTCTGTGGGCAGCTTCCAGACACTGTTCTCCCCATGCACATTGGAGGTGCTGGAGGGGTGTCTATTATTGCTCCTGATGCACTGTCCTTTATAAAGCACAGCTTCTCAGCAGTGATCTGCTCACAGGCTGTGTTAGCCTCCTTCCATTCTCTCTGGCTGATTGAAGACAGTGGCCATCACAGAGCTGTTGTGTCCCTGCAGGGACAGAAAAAAATCCCTCTTTTTTTTCCCCACTCGCTGCTCCCAAATCTTTGATCCTTCAAACAACTCCCCAAACTAGCGCTGAGTTTCCATGATGATTTCCCCCAAAACACACCTTGAAATAATGGAGATGTCCTGGAGGTTTCCCATGCAGTCACAGAGCTGAACAGGATGCTGCCTCCCTTCAGTTCGCCATCTTGACCCCCACCTATTGCCATCTCTATTCTGGTCTGCCTGCTATTTTTCTAATTCCTTCCCAGTGTTTGTTAATATCTGACAAGTATTTTTATTTTCCTTCACTCATATTAAAGTTGCCACATGTATGGACTCTTTAAATCATATAAATACTTATAGTATCCTTTTTCCAGAATCATTTGCCCCTGAAATTTTTTAAGAAGAGTAGTGATAGCTTCAGCTTTACTGCCTAACAATTTTCTGTGTCAAAATTTCATCAAAGTTTATTAACAAAATGAAAAAAAGAGCTTTACCTTAAGTTTAAAAGAGCTAGCCTTAAATTCTTTCAGTAAAAGATATTATAATTGTTCAACCAGAACCATATTTAAATTTTTTTCCTTTTTTATTTTAAATGTGCAAAATTAAAAGTCATTGGGAACCACTAGGAATGAATACAAATATAATTACTACAATATTTAGTTGCTCTCCTTCTACCTTAGCTGCCATTACAAATTTCGTTTAATCTGTCTGTCACATGAAATTTAAGAAAAATGGTGTTTTTCTGAAGTCACATTATCTGCCATCTGCTGCAGATGAATGTGTTTTCATGAAATGATGCTTTCTTCACTGAGTCAGTATTGAACTAAATCCTTGGCTGTGTGCCTGAAGTAGACCAGACTTCCTGAGAAGCTGGTAAGTTGGTCATGATTCTTGAAGGTCAACTATCAGATTTCAGATGATATATACTAAATTTATTTTTAAATTATTTATAATATCCTCTCTTTTCTAAACAAGTAATTAAATATGTAAATTTTTGTGCTCTTACACAGTGTTGTTGCTAGAGTATCTTCTGAGCTCTGCGCTAAATCCCTGGTTTCCCTACAGGAAAGGAGTTTTTCTAATGCCCTGTTATCCTCCTTTCTGTCATTTCCATTGCAGGAAATTCCATGGCTAACTTTCTCTGCTTCCTTATTCCACTTATGCCAGTCATAGCCTTTTATGCCTGATTATTTTTTAAATGAATGAGACTATAGCTTTAGTAATTTTTACCTGTAAATCTGTGAGGCCATTTGGATTCCATGTGTCACTCGATCATCATTATTTAATTTTCATGAGAAATTTAATTAAAATACATAATACCACCTTCTATTCTTCTCTGTAGCCCAAAGGTTACATAAAACCACTGGAAAAAGCTAAAAACAAAACAAAACAAAAAATACTTTCAAACAGAAAGAATATTTGTCAATGTGAGAAAAGTATACAGTAATGTTACCAAGGAACATGATTCAAGTCAGATTTATGACTCAGAATTTTTTCAATTTTCCCATCCAAAGAAAGATCAGATTCACAATTAAAGTATAGCCATGTTTCTTAAAATGCCAACTATTTCTGTCTTTCCACTTTTTTCAAGTGAATTATGAAAAATAGATTATGAAAGAATTAGAAATGTATAGGTAATTTGTTATGTTTAAGTATATATAAATGTGTGCATTTGTATTCCATAGTAGATATAAATGTATATATTTTAGTATTTTTACATTAGGCTTGTATCTTTGTCCATATCCAGTCCAGCTTTTGTTAAGCAGAGCTTTTCAAGTCCAATTTATCATGTTTTTCTGAACTTGGTTTATAATTCTTTAAATACTTCCTGTACATATCCCATTTTATTGTAATATTACTTGCAGCATTCCTCTTATATAAATATAAAAGTTTTATAGTGGTTTATTCTATTTGCTTGAGTCTCATGAATCTATTATTCCATTGTCCCCAGTTTTCATTACTAGACTGTGCAGCTGGAAAAAGAATATGATATATTATCAAGGGCTTTTTTCTTCTGATTATCCTACACTATATGGTACCATGTAGTAGGTATAAAATAACTACTGTTGAGACTATTATTTAAACATTGAATGTAGCCTTCATGAAACTACAGTAACATATATCTGAAGGGAAAGGTGGTCGCCTAACATAAATCAGAGATATACAAAAATGTTCAAGTAAAATGGTTTTATTTATCATCAACTAAAGATATGACCTTTAATTACATAGATGCATTTATGTTTAAGGTTCTAATTTTTTTTAAAGAAGAAAATATCTGTTACTAACTATCTTTTTTGGGGGGGGATTCATAAGCATTAAGCTCTATACACAAAATCCCTTGAAGGCAGGAGGTATCTTAGTGTAAGTGTGCCAGTGACTGCAGGACCTGGGAGATCAGGGAAAAAAAGAAAAAGTCATCCCCAATATACTGTCAGGTGCCTTCTCAGTGATCTAGGCTGTGCAGGATAGAATGTGAATGAAACAGGTATGGAGTAGACTGTACCCATGTGAATTGGAATCTGAAGGGCAAAGGGATCCTGACTTGCTTCTCATTTTCATTGGGGTGGGGGCTCAAATTATCAGCTGAAGTGGCTTGTAGCCTGAGTTGGTGGGGGTGAATACACTCAGAGACTAAGCCGAGGAAGGCTGACCTCCTGGGCAGCAGTGAGTGGATGATCAGTTACACTGACCCATGATTGGATTTCTTAGGAGGCTCCTGAGAACCAGACATGCAGAAGAGATTGGCTACTGTCTAGTCCTAAAGGTAGTTCAATTTGTTCTTTCCAAAGAAGGCTTCATCTGTGGGAGCTGTATTGTCCCCAGGAGCCGATCAGGAGGTGAGTGCCGACGGCTGGAACCCGGATCCCCCTCATCCAGGGACCCCTTCCCTCCCAGCTGGGGAAACGAGGCAACCACATGCAGCTGATGGCAGCCCAGAATCCGTTTATTACTAAGGCACACGGGTTTTTATAGAGGAGGAGGGGAGACAGCCAAGGAATCAATAATCCTTCTAAGGGAGTTGCCAGGTGTTACGTAGATTTCAGTACAGACAAAAGTTAGGAACATTCTGTGGTCAATACATTCTGACCCACCCTGTTTGACCTTTTGTAAAACAAAGCACGACCTAGCAGCCTCTCCTGAAGGAATTTATACAAATAGTAACAAGATCACTCCAGGGCAGCAGATGAAATGGAGTGAAGGTCAGACTGAAGGTCAGACCCCAACAATTCCCCCTTTTTATTTTATTTGAAAGCGTCCAGGATCTGTCTTAGGTTGTGGAATGCGATAACCCTCTTTACCCGTCATGGGGATGGGCAACAGCATGGTTGCTTCCCTGTCTTAGGTCAGCAAGGCATCCATTCCATCTTACCCATCGTTGATTCAAGGACTTATGTCTCCTTTAACACAGGAAACCATATTTGTGTGTGGGGGGATCTTGTCCTTGCTGCTGTGCCAGCAGGATTTGCTGTATTGCATGATTTTTTATCTGTTGTTACTGCCATCAGCTGTAAGAGCGATAAATGAGGAAAATTATACCTAAACTTAACACTCCAATCCAGGCAGCAATGCCAGATCAATTTTTTAAGGGCTTTTAACATCCTGGTAGCAAGCCAAAAAAGACATAGGTGGAACTCAGCTCTCAATTAGAGCCTTAACTTCTCTAATTAACAAAGTGTTTAAATTCCTAAACTTGTTGTTCCAAAGGCCTCTCACCATCTCACTTAGATGAGATATACACGTAGACAAATTGTGCATAGTATAAGAAACAGGTGCTACACAAATATCTTTAACAGTGGAGAACAAGACATGTGAAATATCATACAGCAATTAACAGCATTATGCCCGCTTGCAAATGTTCATTAATTAGCTATTGAGTCCTTAGGGCAGTAGCAGTTTGTTCAGCCAATTTATTTACCACTGTCCCTGTGGTCACTGAATGGTGCATAGTCAGTTCCTCAGCAGCAGCAGCAGCTGTAGCCACAATGGCTGTCATAATAGCCGCTGTAAATCCGAAGTCCCTTTAGGTTTGATAGAGCTGAACATTCTGGGCATTCACCTTTACTTTTACTGGAACAGGAATTGTTTTGGGGACGCAGAGGAGTGAGGGGTCAGGAAATCCCTTCTAGAGGAACAAAGCTCAGTAGGACTCCGTGTCATTTTGATGTCCCATCAGAAGCAGAAAGTTGATGCACAAGTCGTTCCGGAATCTTTTGGGGACCATCATTTTTCTGTGGAAAAACACAAATACTACCTCAACCCCAGATTAAGACCAGGTCGGGTCCATGCCATTGATTATCAATGGGATCATTTCACATGACTTGTGCATAGGGTTGGCCACTAGGATGCCAATGGCGTTTGGCTGTGGGTATTCTTGTTAACATCCAAAGTTTAAAAATTAAGAATAAAAGGATATGATTAAGTAGGTCTCATGGGGCAGTATATGTCCCCTTTTTGTTTTTAAGTAGATAATTTTTGATGGTGAGATGTGCATGCTCCACAACGCCTTGACCCTTTTTTAAAATCCGTATTTTGATTTAATCCTTATGCAATTTTTAATGTTTTTATAATCACTTTAAATCTTTTGTATTTTTTTACATATAGAATTATACCTGTTAGAATTTTAGTTCTTAATAACCTTGTTTTCTTTTAGTGAAGACCCAGATTAAAGCAATCTTAAATTATCTTTTTAGTTTCCAATCTATAAAAACACATTTAATAAACCCAAATGTATGTTACCTTATAGAACTTATAAGAACACACTTAATAGACTCAAATGTCATCTTATAGAAACTAAATCAAGATATTGTTAGCTTAGGTAATCCATGAAACCTCAGGATATTATAGAAATTTAAACCATCTTTTTCCATTGAAGAAAAATCCTATAAGTACTGAATGAAACACTTTAAACATTTATAGAACATCGTATTGGTTGACCACCTCCAAATAAAGAGAAAACTCCTTAGGAATTAACTTGGAGCAGCTTAGGCCTCTCAGCCGCTTGAATTGAACAGTAACAATTTTTTTCTTTTTTTCTCAAACCGCTTTAGGCGTTAGCTCATGTAATTTGCATTGTAAAAGATGGCTATCAAGCAGATAATTAGTTGGTATCTCCTTTATTTTTACAAAGGAGCTAAGCTGCAAAATGATAGTATGAGGTTTTTAAGGGCATTTTTGGGTTATGCAGGCTGGTGGTGAACCTGGCATAACTCGAGAATGAAGCTCCTGTCTGAATTAGTGGACGTCCTTCAAAATTAAGAGAAGGGAGGCTTGCAACCTTTTGGCCATCACTGTAGCCCCCAGGCTCCCATGGATACCATGGGGCGGGGTGGCTGCCCCGAGGGTTAGAGGTGGATGTGGTATGCAGCAAGCTCCGGAGAGAAGGTGACCCACCTTTAGCAGGCCATAGGGCTGAGCCAAAAAGAGAAACTGCCCCAAGGTGGGGGAGATCTCCAGATTGGACTTGAGGTTTTCTAAGGAGCTGCTCAATTTTGTCCCACGTGTCCCAATCAAATAAGTTACTTTCAGGTAGCCAGAGGGCCACCGTAATCAGAGAAATAAGGGCTCCTGCAACAAGGAGAGGCCCAAACATTGGGGCCCAAAAGTGTTTGGCTGGTATGGGGAATAGGGAGAAGAGAGAAGGAGCCCAAGAATGCTGAGGTAATTTAAAGAAAGTGAGCCCTAAGGCTAGGGCATTGGGCTTATGTACTTGAATTAAAAAGGAGAGAGCGTGGGGCCCTTGGACCAGGGCGGGGGCTTTCACAGCCGACTAGGGAGAAATTAAAAGCAAGGGAGCTGGGGCCCTAATACCCGGGTGCTGGAAAAAAGTGGAGCCCTAACCAGGGTGGGGGCTTTTGAAGCCGACTAGGGAGAAATTAAAAGGAAAAAGGTGGGGCCCTAAGACCAGGGTGGTGGGCTTACTCAGCCGAATAGGGAGAAATTAAAAGGAAAAAAGATGGGGCCCTAAAACCAGGGCACTGGGGGGCAACTCACTGTAGCCAGAATTTCTTCCTGGAGGGCAATGTCCTGACAGCAGGAGTGTGAGAGATTCCTCACACGGGGCACCATTTGTGGGGAACTGTATTGTCCCCCAGGAGCCGATCAGGAGGTGAGTGCTGACGGCTGGTCCCTCATCCAGGGACCCCTTCCCTCCCAGCTGGGGAAACGAGGCAACCACATGCAGCTGATGGCAGCCCAGAATCCGTTTATTACTAAGGCACACGGGTTTTTATAGAGGAGGAGGGGAGGCAGCCAAGGAATCAATAATCCTTCTAAGGGAGTTGCCAGGTGTTACATAGATTTCAGTACAGACAAAAGTTAGGAACATTCTGTGGTCAATACATTCTGACCCACCCTGTTTGACCTTTTGTAAAACAAAGCACGACCTAGCAGCCTCTCCTGAAGGAATTTATACAAATAGTAACAAGATCACTCCAGGGCAGCAGATGAAACGGAGTGAAGGTCAGACCCCAACATTCATCCAAGAAACCCTGCTTAGACTTGAGGCCTGATAGACCTCAGCACCACCTGCTGGAATTCCCTTCACAGATCATTGCAGAAGTTGTACCCTGGGAATGAACTGAACTGGTTTGAATGGACAATAAAGTCAACTGACTATATTTCCTAATTCATCCCACCTCAAACTGATGAGAAGGGAAGATGAGTATTACATCAAATGGTTTCAGCCTTCGGCCATTCCAAATGATTGCTCAGAGAGCAACACAAAAACAGGAAGGAATTAATAACACCCACCCCTTGATGTCAGTACATAACTCAAGCAGAATTGGAAAGAACAACTATTAGGCATGAACAGCGACCTCCCAATCTGGTCAACTATTTTGACCACGTCAGTGGAGAAGTTTCCTTCAGTATTCACTAAGATTTTGGATCTTCAAAAAAAGTTTTATTTTTTATTTTATTTTATTCCTTCCATGTGTGCATGCATTCTATGTGTGCACTCACACATGGGTGCATGTGAATTTTGGCTGTGCTGATTGATTCTGGTACATACACTTATATACTTGTCTCTTTTTCTCTTAATTTTAGCATCTTTTAAAATGTAGTTTTTCCTATCATTGTCTTGTGAGGATTTGTGTTTCTTGTATTATATATCTTGGTTTGGTTTTTGTATTATTTTCATTTGTTTATTTTTTTAATTTCTCTGTCTCTCATCTTTTCCTGCTAACATCCAATACCTTGATTCTTCTGTTTTCTCCCCCCTCCTATATAAACATCACTTGCTACATTGCTTTTCTGTTTATTTTCTGAAATTCTAGCTAATATATTTCCTTTTCCCTTATTAACTGTACTTTTACCGTATTTCAAAACTCATTGGATTATTTAACTCCTAACCTCACCATTATTACTAATAAATTCATTACTATTGTGGATGATAGAGTTGACAACTTCGTTTTGCTTTAAAGTCAGATCTACTTCATAGTTATTGTTTTTATTGTTGATAATTACTGAATCAACCATTCCTCTTTATCTGTGGTAATTAATGTTGAAGACAATGGGGATATTTACTTCAATAATGTATATTGTTTGTTGTTTGCAGTTGTTCTTAATGTTGTCTTTGCTGCTGAACTAATCATTCTGACATTACTCTAATTTTAAAAAATGAGATAAGAGCCCCAAACTAACAACAATCACCCAATGAGGAACAATCAAGAGATGGAACTAATGTCCCTCCCCTTGGCATCTCACATACATTAAAAAAGAGTGAAATCCCCAAACAAATACAATAATTAAGCACAAAAGGACACACACACACACACACACACACACACAAAGTAGATGAATCCACCTCAATTGTTGCCACCTCTGAAAACAGGCAAACAAATCTCCCTGCAAAATCCACATTCCCCTACCAAAGGAACCCACTGATAGTGAGGTAGATGAAAACCCAGAGAAACATGATTTAAAAACCGATTATTAAAATGTTCAGTGAACTAAAAGAAGGTGTAAGGAAGGACTTAAGAGACCAATTACAGGAAATGAAAGACCACTTTAATAAAGAAATAGAAACAGTGAAAAGAAACCAAGCAGAACTCCTAGAAATGAAAGACACAGTTAAATTAAAAACTCACTTGAAAATATTAGAAACAGATTAGATTGCATAGAAAATAGAACCTCAGTCCTTAAAGACAGAGCTTCAAGCATTGTAGAAATGATCTTGAGGACACAGAAGGCAGTAAAGGGTAAAAATGATATAATATGACTAGAATATGCAAGAATTATGGGACAACTTAAAAAGACCAGACTGGAGAACCATTTGGATAGAAGAGAACATAGAGATACAAACTAAAGGCATAAAGATCATTTTTAATGAGGTAGTTACAGAAAAATTTTCCCATATCAGAAATAAGATAGACATTCATATATAGAAGGCTTACAGGCCCCAAATAGACCTAGTCAAATAAGAAGCTTCCCTAGACATAATCAAAATGCCTAACACAGAAAATAAGAACATTAAAAGCTAAGAGAGAGAAACACCAGGTCACCTTTGGAATTAAACCAATAAGACTAACTTCTGATTTCTCAGCTCAGACCCTAAAAACAAAGAAGGCCTTGAATGAGATTTTCCAAGCCCTAAAAGAAAACAAATGTTATCCAAGATTAATATGCCTAGCAAAACTCAATTTTAAATTTGAGGGGAAAATAAATCTTCCCACAACAAAAATAAACTAAAAGAATCTATGAGCACCAAGCCAGCACTACAAATAATACCCAAAGAAAACCTGCACATAGGAGAACTAAAAAATATTTCCCAAAGGTCACAGAGGAAGTTCAGTAGAAGAATAATCTGCTAAATGAGAATCAAGACAGGGTTAAATATAGTAGAAAACCAAAATGTCAGGAAACCACAAACACATATCTATACTAAGGCTGAATTTTAATGGTCTCAACTCCACTATTAAAAGATAAAGATTAGGGGCTGGAGCAGTGGCTCAGCAGTTATGGCACTTGCCTGGCATGCGCAAGGATCCAGGTACAAACCGTAGCACCTTACACAACTAAATGGTGGAGCAATGAAAACCAGATCAAAAACCTAAATAAAATTTGATTCTCTCTTTGTTTCTCTCTCACTGTCCCTCTCTCTTAAATGAAAAAAAAAAAAGATACAGATTAGCAGAATGGTTCAGAAAATAAGATCCAACTATATGCTGTTTGCAACAGACTCCTCTTATAGGCAAAGACATCCTCAGGTTGAAGGTAATAGAATGGCAAAAAAAAAAAATTCCAGGTATATTGTCCAGGAAAACAAGAAGGAGTAGCTATTCTCATATATGACAAAGTAGAATTCAAGCAAAAATAAGAAAAGACAAAGACAGTTACTATATCCTAGCAAATGGAACAGTCGAACAAGAAGATGTAACTATAGTAAACATTTATACCCCCAGTATCAGTGTAGCTAATTATGTTAAAATACTCCATGACATTAAATTCCACATTCACTCTAACACAGTGTTTCAATATACCCTTATCACCAATAGACAGGTCGTAAAAACAACAACAAAAAAAAACAAAGATGTCTCCAACTTTGGTAATAATATCAGTCAAATGGATCTAACAAACGTCTGCAGAATATTCTACTCCAATAGAGCTGAATTTACCTTCTTAGCTGTACATGGAACCTTTCCAAAATAGATTATAATCTAGGCTGTAAAACAAATCTTAGCAAAAACAGAAAACAAATAGATATGATCCTGTGTATCCTATCAGATCATAATGGAATGAAGCAAGCAAAATAATAGAAATCATGTAAATACATGGAGGTTTTAAACACTAATTTCTTAAAAGAAGAATGGATTAAAGAAGAAATGAGAATAGAAATCAAGAAATTCTTGTAAATAAATGACATAAATAGAACATATCAAAGTCTCTGGGACAGTATGAAAGCACTTCTAAAAGAAAAATTTATAGCACTGAGTGTATACATTAAAAATTAGAGAGATCTCAAATCAGCTTATGCTCTACCTTATGCCCTTAGATAAGAGAACAAACTAATCCTCAACCAGAGAATTCAAGAAATAATTGAGATCAGAGCTGAAATCAGTGAAATTGAGAATAAGAAAGTAATACACAGAATCAATATGTAAGGATGAGTTGTTTCCTGGAGAAGATAAGATTGACAAACCCTTAGCCAAATAAATAAAAAAACTGAGAAGACTCAAATCAGTATGATCAGAGGTGATAAAGGAGGTATCTCCACAGACCCTTCTGAAATCCAGAGCATTATCAGAACATATTTTGAAAATTTATACTGCAATAAACTTAAAATTGACAAATTTTTAGATGCATATGACCTGCCCAAATTGAATTAGGAAGATAGAGAAAACTTGAACAGATGAATATCAAATAATGAAATTGAAATAGCAACTAAAAATCTTTCAAAAGATGAAAACTAACACCAATCTCTCTCAGATTATACCATGGAGTTGAAAGGGAGAGTATCCTCCCAAGTACTTTTTTTTTGTTTTGAAAGAGAGAAACTATTTTTATTTAGTTTTTCATGTGGCCTTCATTGCTCTGAGACTTTGTTGTGTTATGTGGTGCTGGGGTTTGAACTCACATACTCGCACATGCCGGGCAAGCGCTACAACTACCAAGCCATTGCTCCAGCACCCCCAAGTACTTTTTATGAACCCTGATACCAAAACTAGACAAAGACACATCAAGGAAAGAACTACAGACCAATATCCTGGATGAACATAAATGGTAAAATCTTTAATAAAATATGAAGAAACCACATTCAAAACCACATAAAGTGATAATGCAACATGATCAAGTGAGTTTCATTCCAGGGATGTAAGTTTGGTTCAACATACACAAATCAATAAATGTAGTTCATCACTTAAACAGTATTAAGGAAAAAAAATATATGATCATCTCAGTAGATGCGGAAAAGGCCTTTGATAAAATCCAACATTCCTTCATGTTAACAACTCTAGAGAAGCTAGGAGTAGAAAGAGCTTACCTTAATATTGGAAAGAGCATTTATGACAAACCCCAAGCTAACATCACACTAAGTGGACAAGACAAGTCTGTTTACTCTTATCATTCCTATTCAATATAGTCCTCAAAATATTAGCCAGAGCAATCAGGCAAGGAAAGGAAATCAAGTAGATATGAACAGGAAAAGAAGAAGTCAAACTATCCATTTGCAGACTAATCTTATATCTAGAAGATCAAAAATAAACAAACAAAAAACTGTACTGGAGGACTTCTAGACCTTATAAATGCATTCAGTAAAGTAACAAGATACAAGATCAAAACCTATAAATTAATAGCTTTCATATACTCCAATAGTGATGCAGCTGAGGAAGAAAAATCCATCCCATTCACAATAACCTAAAAAAAAAAATTCGGGAATTTATCTGACAAAGGAGATAATAGGTCTACGATGAAAATTGTAGAATACTGAAGAAAGAAACTGAAGAAGGCCTTAAAAGATGGAAAAACATCCCATGTTCTTGGAATAAATAATGTCAAAATGGCCATCCTACCAAAAGCAATATACAGATGCAGTGTAATTCCCATCAAAATACCAATGACATTCTTCACAGAATTAGAAGGAAAAAAAAAACAATTCTTAAAACCATTTGAAAGAATAAAAGACCAGAATAGCCAAAGCAATACTAAGCAAAAAAAGTGAAGCAGGAGGCATGATAATACCTGATTTAAAATTGTGATACAAAGCCATAATAACAAAACCAGCATGGTATTGGCATATAGAAATTGTCTTGAAATCCGTTGGAATAAAATAGAAGGGACAGAATCAAATCAATATCCCTATAGCCATCTGATATTTGACAAAGGTGCCAAAAATATATCTTGGAAAAAAGACAAACTTAAATAAATGGAGCTATAAAAACTGGATAGCTGTATGTAGAAAAATGAAATTAGATCCCTGTCTCTCAGCCTGCATGAAACTTAAATTGAAATGGGTCAAAGACTTAGAAATTAAAGCAGAAACTTTACAACTGCTAGAAGAATACATAGGGTCAACACTCCATCATATAAGTGCTGGCAACAACTTCCTTAACAAAACACACAAAGCACAGGAAATAAAAACAAGAACCAACAAGTGGCATGGCATCAAACTGAAAAGCTTCTGTACAGCAAAGGAAATGATTAAGAACATGAAGAGAGAGCCTACAGAATGGGAGAAAATCATGGCCAGCTACCAGCTCTCTCCATTAGGGAATTAATATCCAGAATATATAAAAAACAACACAAAAACAAAAATCCAAATAATCCAATCAATAAATGGACAAAAGAACTGAACAGAAACTTGTTCAAAGAAGAAATACAAATGGCCCCCAAATATATAAAAAAGTATAAAAGTTCTCTCACAATCAGGGAAATGCAAATCAAAACTACACTAAGAATTTATCTCACTCCAGTTGGAATGGGCATGATCAAGAATATGAACAATAATAAATGCTGCTGAGATTGTGGGGGAAAAGGTACATTTGTACATTGTTGGTGGGGCTGCAGACTAGTACAACCACTTTGGAAAATAGTATGGAGATTCCTTTAAAAAAATAGGGATGGAACCCCCATGTGACACACCTGTCCCACTCCTTAGTGTTTCACCAGAAGGTTTAAAGTCAGCATACTTCAGCGACACAGCCACATCAGTGTTTATAGTATTACGATTCATAGTAGTAAATAATGAAATCAACCCAGATGCCTGTTAGTAGAAGAATGAATTAAGAAATTGTGATATACATTTACACATAATGGAGTTCTACTGAAACATAGAAAAGAATGAAATTGTGACATTTGTTTGAAATGGAGAATATCATGCTAAGTGAAATTAGCCAAACTCAGAAATGAAATGGTTAAATGTTTTCTCTCATAGAATAAAATAAGAGAAAGGAGAGGGGAAGGATAAGATAGGAAAGCATAAAGAATTGATTAAATGCAAATTAATAGATGAGTGAAAGGAAGTCTAATAGAGTAGAGCAAGGAGAATGGAAAGGGGAGGGAGGATGGGAGGGACAATGGGGTCATGAACCAAAATTGATTTCCATGCATATAGAAGTTTGTTGGGATGAACTCAACTACTGTGTTTAACTATAAAGCTATAATGAAAAAAAAACCCAAAATCTTTCTTATTTTATCTGAATTTATTAAAATCAAATTATTAAATATAATTATTATGGATTTACAATAATCTATATACCATGCTTATTTTCTGTATTCGTTTTCCTTTTTTTTTTCTTTTTTTTGTGGTGCTGGGGAATTGAACCCAGGTCCTCATGCATGCTAGAAGAGAACACTGGACTACTGAGCTACATCCCCAAACACCTTTTCTCCTTTTCTATTCTCTTACCTTTAATTTTGAAAGATGAAGTCTAGTTTCTTTATTTTTATTTCTTTTTAAATTTTTTTTGGAGAGGGACAGTGAGAGAAAGAGAAAGAATCAATTTTATTATTTATTTTTTCATGTGGCCTTCATTGCTGCAACATTGTGTACATGGTGCTGGGGGATCCCGCTTCCACATGCATGTCAGGCAAGCGCTGTAACTGCTGAGCCACTGCTCCATCCCGAAGTCTAGTTTCTTAAATGCTGTGTTTCTTATTGTTTCCATGTATATTCCCAAATGTAATAAGTTAAAATATAAGCATGAATATATCTGCTTATTGGTAATATTAAAAGACTGTAAATTCAGTTGTAGTCATTATTTTAAAACAAAAAAATATCAATAGGTATATTTTGCAGGTTGAAATAAGGTCTTTTGTTATAATCTTTTCTTATTTTTTGTAATCTACATGCATTTATAAAAAAGGTGAAGCAGTTATGAACATTTGAAGGCAGTTTAATTTTTATTTTTAAAGAATGTCTGGTTGATTTGATGGGGATACAGTATAACAATATTTGAATCAGATACATATAATTTCATTACTGGAGATTAAAGACTGAAAAGAAAAGAATAAGGAAGCAAGTTAGAAAGTTGATTGGTGGTTAAGATCAGAAATTAGGGAACCGTTTCGTTCTATTTAAAACTAATACAATTCCTTATTGTCAAGAGCTAGTACCTTTCAGTAAGTAAAATCAGAATCCTTATAATGATTGTCAAGACTTAACTGAGTCCTCCAGATTGCTGTGACTGAACACTCACGGCTGTTCCTAACTGGGAGTGCTTGCTCTTGCTCCTTCTGTTGTCAGAAATATTCTTCCCCCAGAAATATGCTTGGTTATTGATTTAATCTTTTTCATATATTTGCTCATGTCTGACATTTGGAGAATTACCCTGACTGCCTACCCCATATAACACTGAAACCTGCCTCACCTTTCTTTTCACCCATGACTCTCCAAGTACCCTTGCTTTGGTCAACTTTTCTTTTTTGAAATACCAGTGACTACCTTCTCAGAGTATTATATAATATATTCATTTATTGATTATATATACCTTTTCCTCTAGAATGTGTGTACCTGAAGGATGGGGTTCTACTTCATTCATTTTATGAACATGTTCCTATATCAATAACTGCAGCAGAGTAGATATATAATAAACTCTGGTTGAACAGAATTGAGCTATTCAAGGCAGGGGGAACACAAGGGAATGTAGGTGAGTTGGCATGGATGTTTCACCATTACTAGGAAATTAAATTTTAAATGTACCTTACTTTTGCTCAGTTGCTTGCATTATTTTCATGTGGAAAGAAGAGTCATAGGGTATGGTGACTGGTGAGTACCTAATTCTCCCAAGTCTTAGGAACAGCTGTCTCTTGACAGTTAATTATCAAGTTGGTATGTTACGTAAAGTAATTAACTACATTTAATGCAAGTTTCTGGTAAATCTTTTTTGAACAGATATATTGCAAAGTTCTGTTATTTAAAGCTGTAATAAAAATTGCATAAACTTTGCTATAATCAAAACATAAGAACAAAATAATCCTTCATATTGCCAAGATGATCATCGCATTCTGACTAACTTAATTTTCCATCATTTGACTGTTTTTTTTTTATTTCACAAACTATAAAACAAGACAGAATTAACATAGCATCCCATGTTTTTTGTTTAACCATGATGTAGTGCTTAATTCTTAAGACTGTTTTTCTTTGTGGTATCCATACATGATAACCCATTTTTTTTCATCCTCATTAAAATAATATCATATGTTGCAGTATACATGGTAATGATTGTCACATTGGTGAACAGGAAATAAAGAACAACTTAAATTTGTTGTTACTTTAGTATTGTTAGATTGGGATGTGTAGAAATTTAAATGGAAAATAAACTTATCAAATTGAGCGCATGTTGGAGGAGCATAGGTTTGCAGTCCATTTTTTTCAGAAATGTCAGTGAGTGACAGTTCTTGTGTCAATGAATTTGCAGTAGTTTGGGGTCTAACTCCTCAGCACAGGAAGTTTAGAAATCTGATTTGCTAGTGTATTCTCAGGGCCACTTGATAGGTAAAACCTGGACTTTGGAGTCAGTCCTCAGTGTCATCAACCATCAACATATGCAACCTTGGATGAATTATTTATCTTCCCTCATATTTTCCTTCTGTAAATTGCAGAAAATAATAGCAGAATTATTGTGATTATTGAAATAAAAGCACAAACAAATTTATTTTTACTAAATGATATAAATAGCAGCTATAATTTTTATTTTTCAGTAAGGAAGACTAGAACCTATAATTTAGTTAGTGCTATGTTGCCAAATTTGGTTTAATAACATTTAACATTGTAGCATGTTAATAGTTGGATCATTTAATAGTTAGAATTATCTAAAAATAACATTTGTGAAAGAACCACAACACTTGCACATAAAAATCAAGCTGAAGTTGTTATACCTGATTGTTTTTGTTGTTAACATTTTGGGACCTCTCTGTCACTCTAAATACAAGGGCAGATGTGTTTAAGGATATATGCCTTAGTGGAAAGATGGATTAGAATTCAATATCCTTAAAGTGTTCCAATATTAGGATTTTTTTTTTTCTTTTTGGTACTGAGGATTGAACCCAGGGGAACTTAACCACTGAACCACATTCCCAGACCTTTTAAATTTTATTTTTATTTTGAGACATGGTCTCAGTAAGTTGCTTAGGACCTCTCTAAGGTTCTGAGCCTGGACTTGAAAAGTTGTGATGTTCCTGCCTTAGTCTCCTGAGTCACTGGGATTGTAGGTGTGCACTACCATGCCTGGTTCTAATGTTAGGGTTTGATGAAAGTTAAAAAAAGAAAAAGAAAGAAAGAAAGAGAGAGAGAAAAAGAAAGAAAGAAAGAAGGCAGGAAGGCAGGCAGGCCCTACATACTCTTTCAACATTCAGAGCTGGTCTGTATCATCAAATTTTGTGACTCTAGGATGCTTATGATCATTATGAGTTGGTGGAAAATGTTTAATCATCACATAGAATTATATTTGACCCAAGGGAATAAACTTCAACATTATAAATAGTGTTGCATGAATTTTAGCATTCCCTTATTGTTCAAAGTTTATTTCATAGGAGCTCAGGGGACAGTTCTCAAGACAATTAATTCTGGAGAAAATTGTACAAGTTTTGATTTGACTTGTATCATATTATACATTGGTATTATATTCCCTGTGTCATGCACTAATTGTATAATTGGCCTCAAAGTAAGTTCAGTATAAAAATTACTTGTGTTTTTCTGTAAGTGGTAAAGCTATTGAAATTTTGCAAAGATTAGAAGTATGATATGAACTCACATCACCTGTTTCTGCCAATCATCAGGTAGACCAGTTCTTGATTTTCTTTTTTTTTTTTTAGTTTGATTATATCCCAAAACAAAGATGGAAATTGTTCTTCTTTAGCATCTTCTATGACTCTTGTTGTCCTGTGCATTTATCTCAAAAACAATTTCCTTACTAAATCTACTCAAGTAGTTCCACTACAATTTCCTTAGTTTTCATAACCATAACACAACTTCCATAACTATAAGATCCATTTTCTGTTCCTGTAACCACCTCAGTAACTATGTCTTTCACATATCATATTAAGTCTTTGCAAACATAAACCTCTTTTTTGACTGTTTACTTCTACATATAAATTTCTTTTTGCTTTGACTCATGCATTTGACTTTTTTGTCTTACTGCCTTTCATCCATTCATATATCATTTATGTCATTTATAAAAAGAAGGTTCAGTGACACCAATTGAAATTAATTCAGAGTTTTGAAAGTGTTTCTATTCCCTATGGCTTTACAGAGTATAAAAGTATAAGTTCTTCATAAATGAGCAAAACATACATAGAATAACTGCATATTCATTATTTTTAGAAAATTATTATGTGTATATTTGTTTAGTCAAATATATATCCTGTATTTAATATATAATTTGATCTCCAAGAATATATGTTATTTTTCTGGTTACATGTAGTTAAAAATAGAAGCAATGAAAATTTTTAGTTTCATTTAAGTTTTATGAATTAAATTCTGGGTTACTTGAAAGTTAGTCGCTGCCTAGTACTACTTATAAATAAGGTAATTGTCAACTGTGCACAAAAAATAAATAAGGAGATGCTGCAATTAATGTAGAAGAAGAAATAACATTAATTCAGTTCACATAGTGGTAATTTGTGACAAAAGAGACATTGGAGAGTTTGTATGTTAGAGGTGTTGTTTGGAAACAAGAAGTAGGCAAAAGAAACGTTGAAGAAATACCCTAGAATGAGGCAAGTGCAGCAAAACAACTACAGATGAAGTCTGTCTCCTTCCTTCTGTTCCATTTCACCCACCTTGTTCCATCCCACACAGTTGTGCAGTTGATTTGTCAGGCACAATCATATCTATTCAGTTTATCTTAGAAAATGTTTCTTATTCAGGTCGAAGTGCTGGGCACTTACTGTATCTTCATTTTCCGTAAAACATACTAAGTTAATCCTGCCCATAAGAAATTTATTATTTCACTCACATGAAATATCGGCAGTAGCCAAAATCATGGAAACAGAAAGTAGTAGGATGGTTGCTAAAGACTGAGGGAGGAAAGGTGGAGAATGAGTGTGTGAACTCAGTTGGCACAACACTATGAACTTATTTACAACACAGTGTACACTTAAAAATGGTTATGTCAGGGCTGGATGTGCTTGTCTGGCACATGTGAGTATGCAGGTTCAAAACCCAGCACCATGTACGCAACTAGGGGTCAGAGCAGTCAAAGTCATATGAAAAACTAAATAAAATTGATTCTCACTTTCTCTCTCTCTTACTGTCCCTCTCTCTCTTTAAAAAATGGTTATGATAGTAAATTTAATGTTACACAATTTTTACCACAATACAAAAAACAATTGATTAAATTATGTTCATGTAGGAATGTGGCATAATTAATCCCACTCTTATGTACAATTATAATGCACCAATAAAAATAAATTAATTTAAAAAAAGAAGTTATAATAATGCCCAGCAACAGCAAATTGTTAATATTTATACTAAAATTTTCAACAAAATGATATGTTAAAGCTTAGTGTAGTATCATCTAGTGTTAGATTAAACCATTTATTATTTTATGATTAAAGAACACGTATGGTCTATGTAAAGTGCTTACTATGTAAAGTACATAGTAAGTGATGAATAATAAATAATATAATTGAATATATAACTTTCACATTTTAATGCAATTTGATATTCTTGTTAAGCTGCCTTTGCTGAATGGATACTGGTATTGTAACTAGAAATGATCAATGTAGTTTGTGCAGGCTGTTGATAATGACAGAGAACACCTTGAGGCTGTAAAGAAACTTAATGTAAATATTTTTGGAATATTTTTTGCTTTGTACTCAGTTTCCTTGAAATAGCTGACCTGCTTGTCAGTTTATCACTTGTTTGTATTTTTTCCTAAATGTTGTAAATACAAAAATTCTTGTTTTTAATATACTTTTTACATACAATTGAGGCGTCATAAATATTAGATACTAAAGAACATATTTTCTAACCCAGGCAATGGCACATGCCTGTAATTCCAGTGATTCAGGAGGCTGAATAAGGAGGACCATGGGACAGTAAATTTGAGTCCAGCCTGGGCAACTTAGTGAGATCCTCAGCAATTTAGCCTGTCTCATATAAAATATAAAAAAGAATGGTGGATATAGCTCCATGGTAAATCACCCCTGGGCTCAATTCCCAGAACTACAAAAAAATTTATAAATTACTAATTATCAGAAGGTGATAATTGTAATTCTTTATTTCTTAACATTTAAAAATACCTCTTTAAATAAAAGTATAAATACTGGATGTTCATTCAAATATTGTCATAGATTTGAATCTTCAGAAATTGAAGAATGAATGTTTTATTTTCATCATGAGGAAACAATAGATTATAGGTTAAGGAATCTTCATTCCTTCTTCTTTTGGCTATGACACATTTTTAAAAAATCACCTAACAGTAATAACTATCACAACAGCTAGTATATTTTTTAGGTATGGACCAAGCTCATTTCTAAGTGCCTTACATTCTTTTCATCTGTAAAATAACTCTATGAAATACTTAAAATTATTTATCCTACTTTCTCAGATAAGAAAACAAAGGTAGAGAAAGATTTAAGTAACTTATTTATGGCTACCCAACCAGAAACTGTGATCTGGCCCTGGAACCTGTGTTCTTGATCACTGCAAGGCCACATGTATAAACATATTTATGAAAATATCAATATAAATCTATGAACATTAAATGATCTGCTGATATATATGCTAAATCTACGAACATGGTAATTATTTCCTCATTTTCAGAAGAATGTATTATCTTGCCTTTAGTTGTTTGAATCTCATCGTTGGATTTAGGAAGTAAGTAGCTGACTGCATTGCCTTTCCAGTGCCCCCCTGGACGGAGCAAAGCACAGCATAGCATCATGGGAATACTTGAAAGCCAATACAGAAATCTCCCCAGTTTTAATCCTAAATACCTTTGTTTCACTTTCTCCTATTTCAGGTAGTTTTTTTTTAAAAAATTGTATCATATATTTCCATTTTAAGGTCTAGAGTAGTATTTAGATGTAATTAAAGTATGTTGTGTACAATTTGAAATTGGTGCCTTTAAAACTTAATGCATAGCAATGGAAGTTCAAAATAACATATTGCATTTCAGAAAATAAATCCTTTCTTTGCTAGGATTTCATGAAAATGTTAAGAATTTTGTGTATATTGTTTCCATTTTTTTTTTTTTGATACCAGGATTGAACCCAGAGGCATTTAACCACTGAGCTACATCCCTGGTCCCTTTTACATATTTATTTTTTAAGTTGCTTAGGGCTTCACTAAGTTGCTGAGGCTGGCTTTGAAGTTGTGATCCTCCTGCCTCAGCCTCCCAAACCCCTGGGATTATAGGTATGTGTTACCATGCCTGATTCCAAGTACGTTTTTGAGGATTTGTATATTTATTTATTTATTTATTTGGTAGCCCTATCATTGATACTTCATAATCATATCTTTAGGGTCCTATCATATATCTGGTGAATTGGTTTAAGGATATCCATGTTAGTTAGATATTATCTTTACTTATTATATTCTGATTATGAAATTGAAAGTGTTTACTTGAAGTTTAACTTCCCATATGTTCAGTATTGTCTTTACAATGGTATGTGGAGAACTTGGAATGTCTCTTGCCTTTTAGTTTGATTTGTAACCCAAATTTACTTTGAAATATGTATTCGTTTTATTGCCAAATTTTTTCTTAACTGGTAGTTTGAAAATATATATCTTAGGCTTCTTTATGGATACCACAGCATCCAAAAATATTATTGTTATCAGTTTATGGAAAGATAAAGTGACTAATAAAGTTCATACGAGAAAGAGGAGTGAGCACTTCTTCACTGCACATACGCTTATGATTTAAGTACTAACTTTCGAAACCCCAATTGCAGCCTCCATGTGACTCACTTGTTGCCACATTCTGCTTTTTCCTTTAAATTGTTACCAGCACCCCAGGCCAGAGGCCCTGCAGGGGTTCTTGTGGACTGGATTGGGTTGCCTGCCCACAATAAGACAAAATGATATAAAGGAAAAAAATGAATTTATCCCAATTTGACCAAAACTGGAAAGGCAGCTAATCTGTCTTTACCCATCCTACAGGCACATATAAAATTTATAGGAACAAAAGCTAGGAAACATACCTAGGTTGATTTAGCCGGTCCATGCTAGCCAAACTCCATGCTAGCCAAAATATATGTTACAGTTCTGGTTTCATTGTTGCCTGACTGGGCTGGGGACGTGGGAGTAGCTTTTCAGTTTCCATTTTCGGCCTAAGGAAGCCAAGGTGGAGAAATAGAGGTTATCAGGAAATTGGAAAGGAAAAAAACAATATGAAGCTTTTAATTTTAAAAGGGCCTCTATTATAAAATTGTATATACCTCTTTTCACTTATCTGTGGAACCATCCCTAGGAAGAAAAGAACACGGTTCATTTATGAAACTTTGTCTATAAATTGTCATCCAACTTACTTCATTTAAAAATTTTTGCCCCTTTTGAATTTCATGGCACTTTGTGAAATTAGTTTTTATTTACATGTAGCTGGAAGTAGGAATATCCCCAAATCCCAGGCCCATTCCTTCTTGAGACATTTTTTCTTTCGCATTAAAGTAAAAGGTCCTTTGCTGCAGTTTTGGTGTGGGGTCCTTGATGAGATATTTTGTTTGCATAAACTCCTTAGTCTACTTTCTCTTTATATGAAATTAACTTTGATTTTTGGCTTTGTTGGTACATGTACTTTGAACTTTTGTGATTATTTTTCTCCACAAAATGACATCCTTATTTTATTTAGTAGCTTAGATGGATAATTAATTCTTCTAGGTTTCTTGACCTTTATTATAAACTGTTAAACAACCTACAACTTTTGTTACCTTATTTTAGGACTTGCATAGGCAGGAGTAATCAGTATTCTTTTCAACTTTTTTGGGCTGTGAAAAGGGATTTTCTAGTTAAATAACAATGAGAAATTCCAGATATTATTCATCCCCTTTTCAAAGATTACTGGTTAAGAATAGCATGTTAGAGTTCTGCGAATTCAAATACTAAGCAAAGAAACCTGTTTCATTTTGTTTTGCTTTCTGTTTCAAATACCGCTTCTTTAGGACTGCTTATTCTTGCAAAATCCCAATTAATGTACTTTAGCATACAGTTTTTGAGGAACCATTTTCTCAGATGTTTTTAATCACTTAAAGGTATTGTGATCCCTTCAACCAAAGGAAAGTATAATAATTGAATAGGATTTGTCCTGCATAAATATTAGGCTTTTTGTTTATTTTGAAATGGCTTTAAATAGAATGGGTTATTTAATCAGAAACCTGGGACTTGATATGTTCTGCACTTAACAACTACAAAAAAAAAAAGATTGAAGAGGTGATTTAGAACATATAATATGTAAAGGCAGGTATGGTCTAATAAAATTTTAAGCTGTATCTTAAAAAACCAAATAGAAATTTATTATGCGTTTCAAATATGGTAACTACACTCTTTTTTACTTGTGTGATACAGTAGGCCTTTCCTCTTTCTGTGGCTGGCTCCAGCCCCATTTTGTGGTGGACTGTCATGTTTTTTCTTCCGATTAGGTGGATTAAAAAATGAGCTATGTGATACATTTGTATGGATGCATGACAGACTGTATAGATCCAGACCTCTACATCTATATTTGAAATGGGGTTTTGGAACAATACAGAGGTTATTTTTCTTCCTTATGGAGAAAGAGTTTTGGAATGAGACAGAAAATGTATTTCAAGAATTTAATGAAAACATTTATTTTGATAAGTACCTATGGATTCCATAAGTTTACATTTGACCAAACTCCTAGTTTAAAAACTGAAGCTAGAGACTAGAATTTCATTCTAATAAATGTGATTGGGGGGGCTGAAGGGGGTGGCTCAGTGGTTACAGTGCTTGGCCGGCATGCGCAAGTACGTGAGTTCAAACCCCAGCACCACTTACACAATGAAGTCTTGGAGCAGCGAAAGCTGTATGAAAAACTAAATAAAAATTGTTTCTCTCTTTCTCTCTCTCTCTCAGTCTCTCTCTTACTGTCCCTCTCTCTTTGTTCTTGAAGTGCTATGCTCTTCCAATTTCTCATTAACCTGTTGTACAAGAACAAGTTTGTAAGCAGAATAGTTACTGAGCTTCACTCCTCCACTCTTTCTGTTCTTTTTTCTTTTTAAAGAGAGAGGGACAGTGAGAGAGAGAGAAAAAGAATCAATTTTTATTTACTTTTTTAATGTGGCTTTTGTTGCTCTGACCCTTCATTGTGTATATGGTGCTGGGGTTTGAACCCATGTCTTCATGAATGCCAGGCAAGTGCCATAGCTGCTAAGCCACTGCTCCAGGACCACCCCCCCAACTCTTTCTTATATATAGATTCGTTTTGGATTAATTATCTAGAATATTACTGATAAAATAAGGGAGATTGGTGTGTCTGAGAAATGAATTTAATGGGATCGGGTAGAGTTTAGAAAAGAAAACTCCTCATATTTTGATTGTGTATTCTCTTAGGAAACTATTTTTTTTGACCAATTCTTAATACTTCCCGTAATGTAAACTAATAGAACAGTAATAACTCTGTAGACTATGATATCCATATATATGCTGTACTTTATGACAAAAAAGGTATTTAATCAAAGACTCCCAATAATATTTGTCAAATGGTACTATTACTATTTGTTAGTATTACCTGCATATAGAATTTATTTTAAGAAAAAAATCAAAACACAAATGATAGAGGAACAAGAATTAGAATATAAAATAATCAGTGATTGAAAGATAATCAGGCCAATTGTTTTCACTAAATGTTTTATTCAGGATCACATTATCTTTACCCACATGCTATGATAACACCTATCTAAATATACAACCACTTCTAAAGAAGTGACCAGCAAATATTCCCAGGTTCAATCAATCATAATTTCATACATCACCAAGTTTAACCACAATTTTTGTGATAAATAGCAGAATCACACTGGGCAATAAATAATAATTATTTATTGAATCATTATGTATCAGACATGTTCCAAGGGTTTATGTTAATGTAATCTTTCAAAACTGCAAGTTAGGTTCTGTTATTGTTCTCATTTTAGAAATGAAGAAACTGAGGTGTAGGGAAATTTAAAAACCTTCCTAGTGTCCAAAGTTAATGAGAAGTAGAGCTGGGACTCAGATCAAAGCAATTTGACTAGTAGATGCTTGAGTTTTAATGTAATCAGTCATATTCTCAACTTGATTTATCCATGAAGTAGGTGCTGAGAGAGAGTTATAGTTTACTAGATGTGTTGATGGTAATGCCTGAGAAACATAAACAGGGAGTGCAGATCAAGTAGGGAAGGTCTTCAGATCATGATGCACATTTGGGAAGCAGAACTGGGCAGGGAGAGCCTCAGTCTGTGATATATGTGCCACATAATCTCAGCCTTCCCGATAGGGATCATTAGAGCAAAAACTGCCTATTAGCTGAGTTCCACACTGGGTAGAAATGACCAGGCTCCAATACCACTGCTGTGCCCATTAACTGGAGGTCCCCCCAGAAGATCATGACTGGGAATTGAATGCTGCAATGAATCTTAAAGGCATTGTGGCTGGAGGTAGCTGACTAACTACACACACAGCAAGTTCTTTATTGAAGGGCACATTTCCAAGACTGCCTAGCACCATATGGCCATTTCAGATATCAGACAACATTTTACATCCATCAGATTGACCAAAAGTTTAAATGTGACTGTGCAAAATGTTCAGGAGGCTGTGGATGATTATATATACTACTTGAGGAGTATAAATTTGTAAATCATGATAGAAGTATAGTAAAGAATATCATAACCTATTGTACAGCACTTGTACCCCAGGGAACCTCATTCATAAGGAGACATGTACAGAAATTTTCATAGAGCATTGTTTGTAGTATTGAAAAGTTGGAAGCAGTCTAAATGTCCACCAACACAAGAATGGATAATTAATTTGTCTTGTATTTATAGTAATAATATTTTAGTCTATATAACAGTTGAATGAACTAGTGCTTCTTGTAATCACATGAATATATCTAAGAATCAGAATTGAGGAGAAAATTATGAAAGGTTACATTCTAATCCATTCAACCTGAGCTCTTAATAACAGCATCAATTCATTTCATAAGAATCAGATACTGGGCTGGAGCAGTGGCTTAGCAGTTATGGCACTTGCCTGGCATGAGCAAGTGTGCAAGTTCAAACCCCAGCACCATGTACACATTGAAGTGTCCGAGAAACGAAAGCCACATGAAAAATTAAAAATTGATTCTTTCTCTCACTGTTCCTCTCTCTCAAAAAAATTCAGATACCATTCAACAGTCATCATATTGTGTATGTTATCTATATGTAAAAACTTAAAAGCAATGTCCTGTTTGTTTTGTAAAAGTATATCATCCATAGAAGTCAGAGGTTTAGGAGAGTGGTTACTTGAGTGGAATGGGATCAAGGAAGTGCAGAAAGTGTTTCAAGTGGTATGTGCCCCTTTCTTTTTTTGGTCTGAAATAAATACAGTGTTGATAATCCACAAAATGAGTATGAGGCACATGGATGGCAGTTAATATTACTGTATAGTGACTTTCTCTATTAAAGTATTTCATTAAAATCTAATCTCTAGTGATAGAAAGCAAATTGTTGATTGTCCAGGCCAGTGTTGTACTGGAGATTGACTGAGATAGACCACAAAGAACTTTTGAGGATGTTATGAATATTCTATATCTTGTAAAGGTGGTTACACAAATATGCATTTATCAACACTGATCTGATGGTACACTTAGAATAGGTGATTTTACTATAAGTAAATAATGCCATTAACATCAGTTTTAAAGAAAGCAAGACAGAGTCTTATCCTGCAATAAAACTTTTATAATACCTATTTTATAGAGGCAACTTCATAGATTTTCTTATTTGTTGTTCAATGTTAGATTTTTTTTAAATATGAATTTTAAAAACTTTAAAAATTTTCCCTGCATAGAGATTGTTCTACATTTTTGCACTTTTACTACTCAGAATAAATGAATGGAGTATACAAAAAAGAAGAATGTAGCATTCAATTGGTTAGGCTGTTTGAGGAGAATGTTGAAACTATTAGCTTATTATAAAAAAATAATCATATGGTTTAAGTGGAGAAAAAATGATCAGATATTGTTTAATTGTGTTTCTGTTCCCCTAATCTTGAATGGATTATCAGTGATGATGTATACCACATATAATACTGTATTCATATGTATATATTAAAAGAAAAAAGGTATGAGAAATTTATTCAGTATTTCTCCGGACCTTATTTTATTAGTCTGCTTGCACTCAGAGGTGAGACTAGAATTATTATCCTCTTGCAAATCTGAACCATGTGTCTTACAGAGGTTATTTGCATTGTTTTTGCACACTTGTGGAAAACATTTGGACCAAAATGTTCCTATCTGGAAAATACAAAATTTGTACATCTTTCCATGTATGCCTTGTTAATAATTATGATTTTATTCAGAAAAATTTCACCAGAGAGAAACAAACTCCTGACTAGATTGCACTGAGAGCAAGATTGTAAAATTTTTCTTCGCCTCATGTAACTAATCAGGTTGATGACAAAGTTAGGCTTTTTAAAGATCTGAGTATTTCGCACCATAGGAGGTGACCTGGGGTTGTTCATCTAGTCTCTGATGAGCATATTGTTCCAATTCTTTGTAATGATTTAGAATTGTAAAAGAAATTCCCATAAGAGAACCAGAAGGATTTTGACCAAATACTCAATTTGTAAGTGACATAGCAGAACTCAAATTCAAGTAAAGGTTGACTATCTTAACTCAAAATTCTGAAATTGGAAACATTCCAAAATCTGAAACTTTTTGAGTTGACAACTTATTGCCAAAGTAGAAAATTTCACATCTGACCATATTTATGATGGATTGCAGTCAAAATTAAAAGCATTATACCTGCAAGGTGTGTGAATGAGGTGTACATAAAAGAAATGAATTTTATGTTTAGACTTCTGTCCCATCCCGGAGGCATCTTATTACCTGTATGCAAATACTTCAGAATTTTTTTAAAAATTCAAAATTAAAACACTTCTGGCCCCATACATTTTAGATTAGGGATATTTAACCTCTAGTAAGATTCTTTAGCCTGTTGGATTATTACATGTTCTTTTTAGTAAGTATTGTTTTAGGCACAGAAGTTACTTGTGTTGGCTTATGTTTCTCAGTGACATACCAGAATAAAATGATTAATTTACAAATGATTCAAACTTTTACATAAACCTGCATTAAATACTCGATAAACTACCTAAAATCATTCTTTGTAAAACATAAATTACCCAGAAACTAGCTTAGTGAATCAGATTTGGGCAGACTGTCAATTTGGCAGAGGCAGAGTTACATTCTTGAAAATTTAGGCTTAAATATAAACATACTTACTGATTCAACAAAGTACCAGAGTCATTAAAAAAGGTTTAATGCAAAAGACTGTCATAAACAGTTCTTTGAACTACATGGGGAACATCATGTTTTATCCCCCAAAATTATAAGACTTGAACAGGGATTCTGCCAATGTAATTCTAAATTTAAAATCTCAGGTTCAATCACTCCACCTAATTATTGAGCTATTTTGAGGGAGGGGGAGAAATATGTTGGTATGCAGGTAAATGTACCCTTATAGATGCCAACAGAAATAATTTTAAAGCAGTTGGTCTTAAATATCATCAGTACCACTGGAACATATGATGGCTTACTTCATGAACTCCCCTTATATAAGAAGAAAAAAAGTTTATTTATAAAACTGGTAACATGATACTTTGGTATTTTACTAATGTTAGGCAATAATACTGCCATAAGTAATGCTATTGACTTGGAATTATAAATAGACATTACTCAAGACACATTATTGGTAGGCACATGCTTTTTGTAGAAGATGATTAGTATTCAAACTTTGACATTAGTTCAGATTGTTGTGCCAGAGAGGCCGGATTAGTAATTCCCATTGGATTTGTACTTTCAGCTTTCCTAAGTATGCAGATCTCAGCTTCTTCTTGAATACTTTGCATAGCTTTATTTTACTTTTCTCTGGCCTGAGAATGGATATTGGTTTTTAAACTTTTTATTTTAAGTAGTAATACATGCAATGTCTTTTTAAATTTTTTAAATTGTTTTTTGTAATAAATTTTGAGATAGGGCTAGCTTTTGTTTCCCAAGCTAATTTTGATTCCCAGGCTCAAGCAATCCTCTTACCTCAGCCTTCTGAGTATCTGGGACTATAGGCATGTATCATCATGCCCACCTTCATTTGTACTTTGATTTTGAGTTTTCTCTATAATGTAGTATGGTTGATTTTGTTGTTTTAAACAAAAGACTGGAATGAGTGTTCTCTGTCTCAAAGTGGTACTCTGGAACTACAGTGATTAATGCTAATGTTCATAGTACTTTAGTAACACCTCTTTGAAGATTATCTTTAAAACCTGTACCAGTTTTTCTAAATATTATAATGTCAGCTTTTTAATAAAAATGCTTTGAGGCTGATACGGATTCTTGAGAACAGAATGAGAATATTGAGACAAATCAAGTGTTTGGAGCCAGTTCTTACTCACAGAATATTTGTCAAATGTTTTATTAACAGTAAAGAAAAAGGGAAGATTATCTACAAAATATGGCTATAAAGTCATGAAGCTTATTTTAAACTCACCTTGATTCTCCACTCATCTGTGGAGGTGGGGACTAGACCCTGGACAGTGAGAAAGTTGGTCTATTATCATGTGTTAAATCCAGATAAGATTTTGTAATGCTATACAACATAATCCTTTTTCAGAGATATTGTGGGAAGGGGGAGGGAGGGATAAGGGTAGGTAACTGGGGGGGCACTCCTGGGGGTAATTGTAATATCCAGAATCTATACACATTATATATTATTTTGTTAAAAACTTGTATGGTTGTTCAAAAATAAAAAAAAATTATAAATAAATAAATAAATAAACTCACCTTGAAGTAGTTGGAGCATTAGTGGTTAAATAACATTTATTTTCATTTGAATATGTGATTCAGATAAGTTTCTCAGTACATATTCTATATATGTATAATCTGAAATATGATATATTTTCTTACATTAAAAAAGTTTACTATATCATAAATAGCCATTGTATTGTACTTGGCCCTTTCTGCATTTTTTAGGTGGCAATACTCCCTGGCATATCTGTTCCTATAATCTTTAACCTTCCTGGGTATTACTTGTCATTAAATGGACTCCAAGGACCTTTCTGGCTCTAACATTTCATGACTCTAATAACTGGCAGCAAAGTAATATACCATTCTTTTTGGTGCTGAAAACTTAATCCCTAGTGTTTTGTGGACGTTTCTAGCTTTTAGAAACAAAACAGTTTTATCAAGACTAAATGAAGGAGGAGACACATACAAATTACATAAGTAAATGTCATGATTTAGGTTGAATATGAGGTATTTACTGGAACATGCTTCTGAGATCTTCAATTCAGTATGGCAAGTTTATAGATGGAGTTTCTGGAAGCATTTTTTTTCCTGAATTTCTGCATCCTTTACATGAAGGCTGCCTACGCATCAAGATAAGATTGTTACAAACTAGAAATATAAAATCAAAATACTAGGCATGTTGAAGACACACCAGTTTTTTATAACCAAAGCTGCTCTGAGAATTTGAGCCTGTTTTGCTGTCCTCGGCTTTCAGAGATCAGAAGTACATGACCTTCCCCTTCTGATATATCCATATTCCCACATTCCATTTTTGCTACCTATCATATGGTCTCTGGACATAATTAGAAAGTCTTGCTTCACATTATTGTTATACTTGGTTGTGTATTAATGTAAAAATAGCACGTCACTTTTCATTTCCATATATTTGTGTTTTTGTCTGTTATTTCACATGTCTTGTTTTTGTATACTTTGTATTTTGTGCTTTGTTGTCTTTAAAACTCCCAATACTGCCTCCTTCTTACACTTTTCCACTAAGTCTTTAGAAACTGTGTTCTTTACTGCCAGGCTTCCTTATACCTTCATTTGCTCACTGAATGTTCCTTTTACCTCCTTGTGTTACTGAAAAATGACAGTTGTTTTCCCCTGTGTGCCTTTTAGACTCTTAGTACTTCATCCTTGTGAAAGACTTCGTACATAACTTCTTTAATGTTATATGTCAATTGAATTTATGTCTTTCCTCTCCCAGTGTCTTAGCTACTTTTCCCCTGACTCTTGTCCATATTTCCAAAGTCTTGCTCATCTTTGTGGATGATTCAAAAATACTGTTTTAGTCAGCTTTCCATTGCTGTGACAAAATACTTAAGATAACTAATAAGGAGGAAACATTTATCGTAATTCACTACTTCAGAGGTTTTAGTGCCTATCACTTGGCCCTGTTGCCTTTGTGCCTGTGGCTGAGAGTGCATGGCAGAGGAAACTGCTCACCTGTGGGAGGGTAGGAGGCAAAGAGAGGGGAAAGGACTAGAGTCCCAATATGCTCTTCCAGGACATGCTTCCAGTGACTAACTTCTTCCATCTGGGCCCCACCTCCAGAAGTTTTCACCACCTCTCAGTAACACCTTCAGCTATAAAACAAGCTGAACAAATCTCTTCTTAATTTTAGGCTACTAGAAGGAATTGAATTTGAAGGGTTCTTGGCCACAGACAACTCTGTATTACTTCATATTACTTATGCTAGCATTCAAGACTATTCATAATGTGAAATTCAGTGACCAGTATTAGTCTTCTGAAGTTCTTCAAAATGTTGCCAGTGTTCCCCAGTACAAACTTTGAGACCTTAATGACTTGTTTGAATCCTATCAAGGACCCAAATTAAGCCTCAGCTAATGAATGTTGTCTTCCCTAAACCCTTTAGTGATCTCTTTGTGTGCCACTGATTTTGTTTTCATTTAATTAATTAACTTTTTCTGGTGCTGGGGATTGAACCTAGAACCTTGCACATGCTGGGGAAGTACTCACTGAGCTATATCCCTCACCCCACTGATTTTGCTTTTCATCTGAACCTTCTTTAGGGTTTTTTTTTTTTCTTGTATCCTTTTTATTCTGTGAGACTGTTACCCACTTAACAATTCAAGGGAAAGATCCATGTTTCCTGTTTGCTGCTCAATTAATTGAGCACCTTCAAGCCTCAGTGCATTATCAAAAATGAGTTATTTGGAATTATTTCTAATGATTCATCAGAGTTAAAGTGCTCTGGATCTTAAATTCTGTACAGTTTGTGTATGTAACAAATCATAACCATTTTACTATCTCTGTCAGGAAAAATCAGAGCATGTTTAGTTTGGATCAGGAATGTCCCTCAAAGAACCTTATCTTAAAGGCTTGGTCCCTAGCTGGTGACACTATTGGGAGGTGGTAGAAACTTCTGGAGGTGGGGCCTAGTTGGAGGAAGTAGGTCACTGAAGGCTTGCCCTTGAAGAGTTTATCTTGTCCTATCCCCCTACTTCCTGACTGCAGTGGTGAGCAGCTCTACCCTGCCATGATTCCCTACTGTAATGTCCTGCCTCACTACATGTTCATAATGATGGAGCCAAGTGACTATGAACTGAAACCTCTGAAACTGTGAGCCAAAGTACGTCTTTCTTCCTGTAAGTTGTTTAAGTGATTGCAAGCTGACAAATAACAACTTGGTCACAGTGGATTTTTAATAGTTTATAATCAAAGAAAGGTTAATATTTTTCACCGTTATCTCTCCATACACTTTATTTTTTTTCTCCATATACTTTAAATAACTAAAGCACCTGTTATGTTAAATACATATAAATGGTGCATTCTGCATTTTGTGATAAAATTATAACTCCCTTATTTTATCAGTGGTATCTTTTTGGTTGTAAATTCACTGTTCATTTATTGTTTTGGTCACTGTATTGATGCTCTGTGTAGCTAGTAGGTAGAGTAGCTGAAGCCAAGGGCCTATGGAGCTCACAGGATTATTGAGAGAATTAAATATTGGGAATTAAATGGGTGCATATGTCTGGCACTTAGTGCTAGATCTAGTGATTAGTCACTATAGTAATTTTTTGGCAAGTCAAATTTGACATTGCCATAAACAGCAAAATCTCTAAGTTTTTACATGTTAATTTTATGGGTGGTGTTTCAGTTACCTTTTAAAACCATTCACACCCACTCTTTTATGTCATATTTTGATCATAAAATGATAGGTTCTTTTCATAATTATGTAGAACTGAATTGGCTACTTTTGAGAGTTCCACTATTTATAATTTCATAGTGACAAGGCTGGTTCAAACTGGAACAAAATATCCCATATCCCTTAAGTGGCTTTCTTTCATTGCATGATCCAAGATGCTTGTATCACAAGATGAATTCAGAATGCCTCTTTCTGAATCTCTAGGAGTTAAATCAGAGTTAACTACCAGGTACAGAAAAGTCATGAAATTAAAACTGATATACAGTATCCTCCAGGGGATAATTCTAAAGCTTTTGTAAATGATAAGGTATCCTATGCCCCATTTTACTACCTGTATCTATTCCCAGATTTCACTTAGGAAATGTTACAAATTTATAGCTTGACCACATTGTGTCCTAAACACTGAAGGCAAACCATATTGTATGGATTTCATCTTAACCACACAAAAATTATAACAAGCCCTAAACCACCAAACCATAAGTAGTAGATCCTGGAATAGAATGGAGAAAGTTCTGATTCCTCCTCATATTCTGAGACCACAAGGTTCTGCTTCTTGAGAACAGAATGACAGATCATCTAATGCTGCCAGACCACCAGAATATGACACATCAAGAGCAAACCATATGAGGGCACTTGCCAATGACATGCAATTTTTTGCTTTCTAAAGGCTTGCTTAGCAACCAGAGAAGTGGCAAGGAGCCATTGTATGCATCAGATGATTATTGGCTGATATTTATATTTGTGGTGCTCAGTTGCAACCACAAAGTTAATATCTCTGCTAATATTATTTTCAAAAATTATAGTTTATAACTATAGAAGTGTTTTTGTAAATTATAACATTTGTATGCATTTTAATGAATGGCATTATACTTAGGAGTAGAAAGTTATTTTGTTTTTTTCAAGAATTGACAACTTGCCCCACTTTACCTTTGAACTTTTCATTCTCTTTGCCCTTAGTTGTTTCCAGAACATTGAAATTTTTTTTTAAGGTTTTGTCCTTGTTAAGACAATGAATTTTCTAACCTCATTCTGTCAGGCTAAAGAGTAGCTTTATCTCTTATTACAATTCATGTGAATAAGAACTGCTTATATTTATCTACATTTTACAATTTTATTATGTTGTAGACCTTTTTTACTAGGATTATTTCCTAGTAAAATACTGTAAAATTATTTCCTAGTAAAATACTCTGAAACACACCCTTTCAGAGTTCCTTTAGTAAAACTCTTAGTTCTTATTTATCTAAAGTTGTCTTTGTTTTAACCTTACTCTTTTTTTTTTTTTAAAGAGAGAAGGACAGTGAGAGAGAGAGAGAGACAGAGAGAATCAATTTTTATTGAATTTTTCACATGACTTTAGTTGCTCTGACACTTAGTTGTGTATGTGGGTTGCTGGGGTTTGAACCCGTGTACTTGTGCATGCCGGGCAAGCACTGTAACCACCGAGCCACCACTCCAGCCCCTTAACCTTACTCTTGAAGAGTAGCTTTGTTAGATGTACTATCTGGGGTGACAGTTATTTTCTCTTAGGTCTTTGAGGATATTATTTTACTTTATCTGGCTTCTTTTGTTACAATTAAATAATTTAAAATAACCCTAGTGATTATAGAGTACTTATTTGCCGTTGCATTAAGACCCTATATTTATTGGTTCGTTCAGTCCTTATAACAACCTTAGGATAAGATGTCATTATTATTCTCATGGGAAAACACTCGCACAGAAAAGTTAAAGATGTGCAAAGTGTGAAGAGGTTAAGACTTCAAACTAGGAGCTCTGACTCTAGAGCCTGTGCTCTTAAACCACTGTCACAGCTAAGCAAATACCTGAAAAGAACAACCAAGGATGACTAGCAGCACTACATGTTAAAGCTATGAGAGAGCTGGAATAAAACAGGGAGGCTTTTCTTCACGGATGGATTAGTAGATTAATCATTACTATTAGATTGCCATTACTGCTATACCTGCGTGCCTGTTTCCTCATCTAGGAGATCAGGATATTAATAGGACTTATGTCATAGAGTAGTTGTGAAGAAAGAGTTTGTGTGTGTCCACGTGTGCACATGTGTCTTTTGCCTTATAAAGTGAAAAAAATATTTGTTGTCCTTAGTATTGGTATGATAAATTAGAAAAACACAGAAACAGACTCTCCTGTCTATCATCAGGTAGTATGTGATGAAGATGATGTAAGAAAAGGATGTACTGCCAAATGGTGCTGGCAGTGAATTATATAATTGCTGAGTGAATTATATAATTTTGATTTTTTTAAAACAAATCTATACTCTAACTACAAAAGTAATATCAGATTTTGAGGTTGACTGTTTTACAAATTCATAATGCTGTTAGAAGAAAGTTTGGATTAATAATTAAAAATGTATGTGGAGAAGGCTGTTATAAGTATGCTACTGGAGGAAAATTGTAAATAAAAAGATTGAGAGATTGTATAAATCTAAAATTTCTTTGTAAAACAAGTGAAACACCATCTAATTGATTTATGGTACTATGCTAGGTTAGTAACACCGCTTGTAGCATGTATAATACAAGGTACTATTCTTAACATATAAGGACCTTTTATTTAAATAATAAATAGAAAATGAACAATTAAACTTATAGTTTTCCAGGAAGAATTACAAATGATCAGTAGGTAGGAAAGGATGCTAATCTTTACTAGTAATTGAAAACAACAACTCCCCTCCTTCCAGCCCTCTGCTAGAGCAGCCATTCAGGAGCAGAAGCCAGGCTCTGTGCTGCCCCATGCTGTGGACCTCAACAAGGGTCACAGGGTAACAATGAACGTGAACAGGTCAAGGCACAGTGGGTGGTGTAGGCAACTCATCAAGTACAACAGTTTTTGTGTGGCCTGTGATATGAGAGATATGTGGCATGCCAGGGAACTACTCAAGGTCTCCAATGACAAATGGGTCTCGAGTTTAAGAAAAAGGGTGGGTACGCAACATCTGCACTTAGAGGAATCAAGAGGAGCTAGGCAATGTCTTGCCTGCTATGGCCGCCATGAGGAAGGCGACTGCCAAGAATACTATGTTCCTTAGGCTGGAGCAGTGGCTTAAGGGTAGAGCACTTGCCAAGCATATGCAAGGATATGGGTTCAAACCCCAGCACCACATACATAACTCAGTGTTGGATAAACAAAACCCAGATGAAATAAATAAAATTGGTTCTCTTTGTCTGAGTTCCTTCTGCCCTGTGTGCATAATACCACAGGAAAGGATAAGGAAGCCAATTAAAATTCAGTACCAGTTTCACCTGTGACTTAAAAAGATAGTCCATCAAGAATAAATATATAATTATAGTACATAATTAGACATATAGAAGAAAAATAAGAAAACTACAAAGATTTTTCTTGGCTCAGAAGAGAAACTTTATCAGCATTGTGATATCAGGGCCTGTTGGTTTGAGGCTGCCCTTTAATTACAGGCATAAAGTTGACAGAAAGTGAGAAATGAGGACAGAGTTTGGCATCCTGTCTTCTGACAGATTTGACATTGTGGAAAAAAAATCAATAACCATAGCTTTGGTTCTGTTCTGTCATGGTTAGAGGAAGTGATTTTAAAATCAGGGAGCCTAACTGGGCTCAGTGGTGTATACCTTTAACCATAGCTGCTTGAGAGACTGAGGCAGGAGAATCTCAAGTTCAAGGCCAGTGTCAACATCTTAGACTCTGTCTCAAAATAAATAAAAAGGGGTGGGATTGTAGCTTAGTGTTAGAGCACACTGGGTTCAATACCCAGTACAAAAAGTTATTTAATTATTCAATTAATTAAATGAAATCAGGGAGTCCTGACAACCTTGGTGACAGCAATGGACCAGTGGAGAAGGAAGAAATTGAAGTGTTGGAGTGTGAGTGAGAAGAAGCCAAGAGAGTTCAGGGAGATAGTATATTTTTTAGGTAATTGTTTTTTGTGTGTAGAAGTAAAGCTGTACCAAATTAGAAAGAATGCAAGGACCAAAATGAAGATCTGACTTTATCTTTTCACTATACCCTTACATGTACATTACATTATAGCCAATTAAGGGTTTAAATAGTTTTTAAACAAATGTTTCCTTTTTTTCTACCAACTTTCACCTTAGTTATTTTGCTTCTGGTCTTCTTCAGTTTGTAAAACCCTACACCTCTATTTTTGAAATCATGACTATTAATTAAAAGGTGATTCATGATGTGGTTTGTGATCCCAGCTAGAAGTACTGCCTGTCCTCTGAAGACCCATAATTTCTTGTTTATAGACTTTTACATTACTTTTCATTTAATTTGGAAGATGTTTGTTTCTACTAAGTTTAAATTTCTTGAGGATAAGGACCATATTATTTCACAATGCCAACACAATGGCTTTTCTGTGGTAAGCATGCATTAAATATTTGCTGAATACAGATTCTCTTGCACATGTGTGCTAAGCAGCTAGATAGAACCTTTAAAAATATTTTGCCTTTCTGTTGGCTAATTTTAAGGGTTTTTTAAAAATGTTCACTAACCTCTTCTAAAATTAATATTTTTGTCCCATAGATATGGTATGAATTGCCTTATTCAGTTTGAAGATTTTGCCAACACGAATGCATTTCGTCTCCTGAACAAGTATCGAAACCAATATTGTACATTTAATGATGATATTCAAGGTAATAAGATTTTCACTGTATATGGACCATGAATGTCTGAAATCCATAATTTTATAATGAATCAAATTCAATAAATATGTAAGTACCTATTAAAAGCTGGGAATTATGCTTGATGATTTCATGCATAAATTCTCATTTAATTTCATATATTTGAGGAAAGTACTGTGACTCTAGAATGTATTAGATCCATGAGCTAGAGAATGAACTCTTAGAAATTTTATATAATCCCTATTGATTATCACTAAACAAAAAAGGAAATGTATGAAAATGTGTTATTCATTATTTAAGAATAAAAGTGTATATACTTGTCTCTTCAGCTTTATTTTCAGCCAGCCGTAATTTCTAAGCTTCCCCTAGTAAATACTCTCTCTATACACAATGTGCCACATTTTACTCTTTGTCTTTGCAGATGCTTGACTACCTACCTTTAACTGTGCTACTATTGTTTTTCTCTCTCACACTTTCTTTCTTTTTTTTTTTTTTAATTGAGAGAGGGAGGGAGAGAATCAGTTTAGTTTTTCATCTGGTTAGTTGCTGCAACACTTAGTTGTGTATGTGGTGCTGGGGTTGGAACCAGGTCCTTGTGCATGCCAGGCAAGCACCTTAACTGCTCACTGCTCCAGCCCATATTTTTTCATTTTTAAAATTCTCTCTAATTCACACCCCCCACCCATCCACACATCCAGTGCTTTATCATAAGAATTATGTGGGTCCTATTTAATTATAGGCACATAGAGGGAAAAATACAGGCAGAGGTCCTAAGGAAAACATAATTAGTTCTAGCAACTTGAAATAAGATCAAAATCACTTCTATTTCACTAATTCTAGTGGATGTTTTCCAGTGTTTAATCTTACTTTAATTATCAGCATCATTCATCATTGTTGATTTATCCTTTTTCTGTTGGTTTCCATGTCATGGCATTCTTATGATTTCTTCCTGCCTCTTTAGCTGTTTGCCTTTTCTTTTTGGAAGTTTCAAATGAGCGAATACTTCAGTTCTCAGTCGCAGGCTTTTTATTTTTGTTTTGCTATATCTCCTTAGGTATATATTCCAAGTCTACACATGTGGTGATTAGATTCTTATCTCCAGCCAACACTTCCTTGAATTTCAGACTGTATGCCCATCTCTTTATTTAACGTCTCCTCTTGGATATCACAAAGTTATATCATATTCGGCATCCCCAAAATCAAAATGTTGTTTCCTCACCAAACCTTCCCTTCTTCCATTGTTCTCAGTGAATTTCTGATAGTTCCATTTTCTTCAATCTTCCCGCACCAAATATAGCCCATAACTAAATATTGATTTCCTATCATAAAAATGTCTCTTCCCTAGATTTCTCTCGATCATCTTCATAAGTTACCATTACTTTTCCTAAACAACTAATATTTTCTAGGAAGCCTATTCACATTCTCCCTTAATTCTCCCTTATGTTTTCTACATAATTCCAGATACAGATCTAAGTGATGAGTATTTAGGGGGGGAACAAAGACAGATTTCTCTTCTTGCTATAAAAATCTAGCCCTATCATTCCTTTGTTAAAATACTTTAATATTTTCCTGTTGTACTTAGGATAAAAATAAAAATCATGAATTTGGCTCAAAATTCATTGAGCCTCGTCTTTCTCTCTAGCTTCATTATTTTTGCCATTCTAATTATAACATCTTTTCTCAGATCTTGTAGTGGCCCAGATTTTTCCTATTATATTTTCTTTTTTCCCTATTATATTCTCTATTCAAATATTGATCTCTCTTCCTAGAATACTCTTCCTACCCCTCTACATGTCTCATCTTGATCATGATATGCCTCATGAAAACTTTCTGAATCCCTGTGTCTAAGTCATATCCAACCTATAGGCTCTTATGCATACAATTCTTATTTTTCTTTTGCAATTTTTTGTATTTACGTAAGTTTTAAAAAATTGTTTCTCCCTCTCCACAAAGTTTTAAGTTCTGAGAGGGTAAGGGACATGGCTATTTTACTCAGCACTCCATCCTTTGTCTTTAACACAGTGCCTAGCCCAGAATCAATAAATATAGTGTATCAAAAGCAGGATTTAGAAAAAGCCTTCTGCCTGTTTTTGTAGTTTCATTGTAGCATAGCCATGCCACTTGTGTATGTGCTGTGTATGGCTGTTTTCTTGCTGCAACAGCAGAATTAATTCTGGGTTAGATGCTGTATGGTGCACAAGCTCTGAAATATTTACAGTTTGGCTCTGTAAGAGTTTTCCAACCATTGATCTAAAGGATTGAATTTGAAAGAGCTAGAAAGAATTGAGCTATAGCAGTAGATCAGCTAGGGTAGGTTTCTATTCTGGAAAGATCACTCACATTGTTCAGCACGGAGAACAAGATGGAATGGGAGCAAATTTGAAGGCAGCTGCCTTAATATAGTTGTTTGTTCTAGGAAAGTGCCAGTAAAGTTAGAAGCATAGATGTGATTGGTTGTGATGGTGAAGGTGAGGGAAGAACCCTGAATGGAGAATGGTTTACTGCCTTGAGGAACTGTAAGCATGTCTGGACAGTAACAGGGAAAATAAGAGATAGGTAAGGGTTAAGAGCATGAATTCAAGAGTCAGACTGATTTGCTTTGCCTCTTTCTAGTGTATGGACTTTCAGTAATTCCTGTAACCTCTCTATGAATTTTCTCACCTATGGCAGAAAGTTATTAAAAAAAAACTTCCTTTTAAAAAAATTATAAAACATGGTTGGAATTTTGAGAATAAAAAAACATCTGAGGGAACTGCTGTAGGAGAACCAAAGAGCCTTTTGAACACAAAATGATTCAATAAATGGTTATTCAGGATCTGGTTGAAATTGAGTATAATGAATGTATCATGTCAGGGGACTGAGTGGTGCTTGAGTTCAGAACTTTAGGAATGGGGAAGACCTACATGGAGAGTTAAATTTATCTACAATAATTATAGAAAGAACTATGAGGTAAGAGCTAAAATTAAGTGACAACTGTGATGCTAAGCTGGAAAGGGAAGGAAGTGAAGATACAGGACTGTTAGATAGCGCAGAGGTCTAGGCATTCCCATGAAGTTGAAAAACAGGTATAATTGTTACAGGTCAGAGGCCCACCGGGAAGCTAAGGCAGTCACAAAGATCCCGTGTTCCAACGTGGAATTTTATAATCATGCTAGAAAGATTTCAGTCATATGGCTCAGAGTAGCAAGCATGAGTTTATTAGAAATGATAGGGAAAGGGAAAAAGAGACACTTTCAAGAGTGTGTCCTCTCAGAGAGGAAAGGGTTGGTGCACTTCTCTGGCCCTCCAGTTTTATTGGGGGTCCAAGGGAAGTTTCTAGAGAGTCTTACCCAAATCTGCCTCTTGGCTTTTTACTGACAGAAAGATGACGCCAGACTTTCAAGTAAGTCCCCACTGTGTGTGAAAACTCCAGATCACTTTGGCCATGCCAACCAGTTCTTAAGATTTTATGGTTGGGGGAATTATCCTTATTGCCCTGAGTTCTGGGATGTGTATAAGGGTCACAAAAGTCTCCCCTTCAGGGTAACTTGTGTGCTTTTTATTGACATTTCAAGACTGTATTTCTCTTATAGATAAGATTGTTTGCTGAGAGATATAATATATCCTGTCAACTTAAGCCAGGCAGGGCTGCAGGTAAATTGCTTTTTAAAAACAACAAAGTGTTGGAGCAATGAAAGCCACATGAAAAACTGAATAAAACCGATCTCTCTCTCTTTCTCTCTCACACTGTCCTTCTCTCTTTAAAAACAAAACAGAATAAAACATTTATTTGGGGATGGAGCAGTGGCTCAATGGTAGAGCACTTGCCTGGAATGCATTAGGACTCAGGTTCAAACCCCAGCACCACATACGCAACTGAATGTCAGAAAACCTAAAACTAGATGAAAATCTAAATAAAAGTTATTATCTCTTTCTCTCTCTCTCTTTCTCTAAAAAAAAAAAAATCATTTATTTCTTTTTACCTTTTGAGGCACACTAAAATAATTTGGCCAAATCTTTTCCCAAATCCTTTGTGATGTTAATTTGATTGTGCCCATTTTCATGATAAAGATATTTAAGCTATTTAATTGTTGCTTTATTAATTTTTAAATTAAATTTCTTTTTGAATATTCATTCATGAGAAATGAATATATGGAAGATTTCAAATAGAGAATAAGCTAGAAACTTTCAAGTGTTAAGAATTGTGCATGTGAACTATAGAAAGATAGCCTAATTTAATGTGATGCGGTCCTAACTTGAGAATGCTGTGCATAATGATAGACTGTCTTTGATACTATAGCCTAGTTTTGCAAACTAGCATCTTCTAGCACTTATTAATTTATTTTCAGGTGGTCTATAGAACAGTAAACTATTGAGTAGACCTATTTCTTCCTTTCTTTAACACATTTTTTCATTTTGTGGGTCTTATAGAAATGCTCATATAGAAGTTAGACCAATAGTACATGATTTTGAACCATTATGCAGAGTTAATGAGAAGCAGAGTTCAGTTAAAAAAAAAAAGAATGCTAAATCCAAATCATGAAAAAACTGGGCAATTATGAATTAAGGTGTGAATGTGAATTATCATCAGCCAAGGCCAGGAATTTAGAGGTCAGTGAGTGCCTGGAGTACATCAGAATTGTAGTCTGGAGTACAGGAAATTTCAGGCAAGAACCAGTGCATGGAAGAAAGCAGGGGATCCATAGCAGAATGTTCCCCAGCATGTCACCACCTGGAGACATCAAAAGAGCTGACATTTCATCCCAACAGATCTGGTTTAAAATATAATCTGTGTGCATGTGGTTGCCTATTTCCTCATAGAAATTTCAGAGTATTACTCCCTCAAGAAACAAAAAGATAACTTTCAGAAACATGTCTAATTTCTGACATTTTGGTAAATTTTTGGGGTTCTGACTAGAAATGACCAAAGCATTTTGTGCATTTCTCCATACCAGTATTGTGTCTTTATGACACATTTTCTCCATATGATTCCTTTTTACCTTTCTAACCTTGTACTTTTAACATTATGCCCACAGATGTAATATTTTCCCCACTGTGGGCACAGAAATTGCATTACATTGCCAAAAGAAATAATTATGTAACCATTACAGCCATACCATGTAAATAAATGTTTTTAAACTGATCCTTGGAGGGATTTTTAAATTTTTTTCAACAGATAAATGCTGTAAATATAGTATTTTATGGAAAGGATATGATTAAAGCAAAAATATGTTTAAAATCTTCATTTCTGATCTAAATTAATTGTAAATTATATAGGTTTTGGTTTAAAAATCATTTTAGACCTTTTGGGCATTTCCTAGGGGGAATTCTCTTTGTCAGTCTCTTAGATCTTTTCTCTTACACTGCGTAGATTCCACAGAAAGGATTTTTCCAATCTCTCTCCTATTGATTAATTTGCTGTCAGTGTTGGCTTTCTGCCATTGCTCATTGATCTAAGAAGCAGAGATTGTGGGGGCGGGGGGGTCTCTATGGTGAATACATAAATTCCTCCACCCCACCCCTCCCCACTACCTGTCCTGGGGATTGAACCCAGTGCCTCACCATGCTAGGCAAGTGTTCAATCACTGAGCTACATTTCCAGCCCCATAAATTTCTCTTGATATTGTTTTCAGTGTGGTGCTCTTGCTGCCAGTTATTCCTGGTATCTTATATTCCAGAAGCTCTTCACAAAATGAACCTTTACTAGTTTTCCATACTTACAGCATGGAACAGGGTCAACTATCTGCCAGAAGCAGAGGGAAGCCAGATCTGGAGGTATGGATTCTGACTGCTTCTCAGCAGGGTTTTTTTTGTTGTTGTTGTTTGTTTATTTTTTGTTTTGTTCTGGTGCTGTGGATTTTACCCAGGGACTTTGCCCCTGAGCCACATACCTAGTCCTCTTTCTGTTTTTTGTTGTTGTTGTTGATGTTTTGTTTTTGTTTTTGTTTTTTGTTTTTTGAGACAGGGTCTTGCTAAATTGTTGAGGTTGGCTTCCAACTTGTGATCCTCTTGCCTTAGCATCCTGAGTTGCTGGGATTGTAGGCATATACATCTGCACCTGGTTTCTTAGAAGATTTTTAGCCAGCTTCCTGGTACCTCCTAAAACTGAGCCTTTTGAGAGTTTTGCTGCAGTCATCTATTCGTTTCTTAATCATTCCCTACTGCTGGCCAAAGACTCAGCTTTCTCAAGTTGCTAAGTCAGTTTGCGTTTTTCCATTTAGAAGTTTCCCAACTTCTAAAATCTTACTGCTATACTCTTCTCTGATTTTTAAAAAGAAAAAGTGTTTTCTATTGCTTTAGTGGGTTTGTTGGAGAGAAGGAATACTAAATTTTGTATTCATTTTCCCATTTTTAACAGGCAGTCATCCCTGCCTCCATGTCTTACAGATGCCTTTCCTAGTTAGTATGCCCTCTCCTCTGAGGTCCTCAGCCTCTCACATGAATTTCTTAGTTCTGTGCTCAGGTAGTATGCGTTCTAAATCCCTTGCACCCTGCCTAAATTTGCCTTCCTCCTCCTCCTATTATTTCTTGTACATCATCTGATTTATTTAATAGCACTCAAAAAATATAATTAGTGGGGCCTGGCAGTTGCGGCGCTTGCCTGGCATGTGCAAGTGCACAGGTTCAAACCCCAGCACCCATGTACACAAGTGTCAGAGCAATGAGGGCCATGTGAAAAACTCAATAAAAGTTGAATCTCTCTGTCTCTCTCTCTTTCACTGTCCTTCTCTCTTTAGGAAAAAAACAATATATATATATATATATATATATATATACACATATATATAATTATTACATGTTAGTCTCAGATTTTTTTATTACAATCTTTTTTTAGATTGGTGCATTATAATTGTACGTAATAGTGGGCTTTGTTGTTGGTCTCAATTTTATATAGTAATTCTAACAAATTGTATCAGTAGAAGTCATGCTTTGATTAAAGATAAGACTGATATTTACAACCATACAATCACAGGACAGCTGGTACTTCTGCTTATATTAAAGACACATTTTACACAGATACAATTATAGGTTGAGTCTCCTTTATCCAAAATGTTTAGGACAGAAGTGTCTAGATTTTGTAATAAGTATTTGTTTATACATAATGAGATATATTGAGGATGCAATCAGATATAAACACAAAATTAATTTGTTTCATGTATACCTTATACACAGAGCTTGCAGGTAATTTTATTAAACACTTTTAATGTGTCTGCATTTTTGCTGCAACTCATCACATAGGTCATGTATGGAATTTTCCACTTGTGATGTCATATCAGTGCTCAAAAAATTTTCAGGTTCTGGATCATTTTGGGTTTTTGATTTCTGGATTAGGGATGTTTAAACCTGCAGAAGTTTCTAAAATTTTAAGAAAGATTCAATCTCTTTATTCTCATATTTTATGTCCTCTTTAAAACTCATCGCCTACAAGCTGGAGAAGTGACTCAGCGGTAGAGCGCCAGGTTGGCATATGCCAGGACCCAGGCTTGATCTCTAGCACCACATACACATTTAAGAGAAACAAAAACCAGATGAAAAAACAAATAAAATTGACTATTTCTCTCTTGCTCTGCTTAAAAAAAAAAAGAAAGAAAAACTCATAGCCCAAAGATAAGCCCTCAATCTGATTTACTAAAATTTTAGTTTTTAACTTTAAAACAAAATCTATTATGTAATAATTTATAATAAAAATATAGTTTTATGAATCTAACTTTCCATATTTGCTCTCTTCTCTAAAGTGAAATTTAAATCTGGGTAGTAACAGCCTATACATGTACAAGAATTATGAACAAGTTAAATAAGTGGTAGTGCTAGAAGTATCTTTCTGATTTTATTAATTCTATGAAAAGAAGATTTGGACTTTTATTATATCCTCAGGAAAATTAAATATAAGGTTCTCATATCCAGTATAGATAGGGCATGTATACTTTGCCTTATTTGGAGTAATATGTCTGAACTTAAAGCATTTTGGGTTTTAATAAAGAGTGGTCTAGCATAACCATGTGATGATGTCACACATTAGAGTTAGACTGTTTTGGAATATTTTGTGTCAGACTCTAAATGTTCAGTTCTACTTAAAGTCAAAATAATAAGACACATACAGTGATGGCTCATAATACTTTAGCTATGTCTTTTCGACTGGTTATGTAGTGGTGGTAGAATCTATAGAAACCCCTGAAACCATACAATCTTAGAATTGGAAGGGAGTTTAGAGTTCCTCATGTCTGAACTTCTGGCCAGTTTACTTCAAATGAATCCAAGATAGAGATAGCTGTAGAGATACAAATAGAGATTCTATTTGTAGATAATTATTTAGCTAGTAATGGAATGTCTGTACCTCTCTAATTTCAATTCTTTTTCACCTGATTAACAATCTACTGAGCAGATCTTTGTTGTATGGGACTGACATTGCTTGGATTCTGTCATAGTATCTTCCCTACATGGATCAGCCATAGTTTTGCACACACATATATATATATTTTTAAATAATATATATGAGTGATTTTTGTATAATCTATGACATCACAATTTATAATATTGAAGTGGTTGCTCAAAAAAGTGAAGCACTTTTTTTTTGTGGTCCAGCTTGTGATCCTGAATAGCACACACACAAGAAATATGTAGGCCTTCAATAATTACTGTTTATTGTGATAGTTATCTATGACTACCTAATTGTTCAAGAAGGAAACAAATCAAAAATGCAAAGGAGCAAATATGTTGGTGAAGTGTTGACTATCTTTGGTATTTGGCATAACCTAATACTTTATTGTGTTGTTCATCAAACCTATTCTGATCTAGATTTTATCTGAATAAGGGTGCTTAAAATTCAATTAGGCTTTACTACTCAGCCAAGTGATCTAGGAAACGGGTAGAATATTACTTTAGAGGAATAAAATGTAGTTACATATAGTAGGAAGGCAATGTAGGAAGCTGCAGGGTTTTATCTCAGGAATAAGCCATAAAGATGTTGAGCTTTACAATTATGTTAAAAAAAAACTGCTCTGTGATCTGTGAAAGCTTATATGGTGAAGTAATATAATTAGAATTTTTGTAGTTTCTATGCCTGAGAGGTGTGATGAGAAAAATACAATTTTTATCCCAAATAAATTTTACGTTACCTTTATCTAGCACATGTGACATCTACCAAAGATTATTTGGGTAGAAAACCAATTAAAGAATGCTGTAAAATCAGATTTTAATTGCCACTAGCTGTTACCTTTTCAAATTGAGAAATTAAAAATTGAGTTCTAAATATATAAAAAACATCATTAACCAGCACCTTAATTATAAGCAAGCATTTGTTATGTGTCTCTTTTATACAAAGATATCAGTAATAGATTTAAAAATTAAATAGTAATTAGGTAGAAGAATCTAATGGCATATATTACTCTTTTGCCTCATAGTAAAATTATTTTCACAAATGAGGATACTGACATACAAAGTTATTTCCCTAAATTATTTCAGCTAGTAAGCCGGTTGAGCTAGAATCCACATAAGAATCCAAACCCCATGCTCTTACTCACTGCATCATCAAAATAAGTCACGGACTTTTGGGGAAGTGTTCAAGAATAGTAGTTATGTTAAAATATTTGTTAGTAGCCTGAGAATTTCACCTCATACAAGCATGGAACCTCAGGTTCCCTTTCTGTACCAGCTGAACTGTTGTGTGATGATCTTAAGATGTGAATAAAGTCTTAGAGTTTGGCAGGATCTATGTGATGATTACTCAAAGATATTTATTACTTATTTCAGGAACAGCATCTGTTGCAGTTGCAGGTCTCCTTGCAGCTCTTCGAATAACCAAGAACAAACTATCTGATCAAACAATACTATTCCAAGGAGCTGGAGAGGTACCTGCCTTGCATAATATTCATATTCTCCTAAACCCATGAATATAGAATTAGTTTTAAGTACTCTTTAATTTAAGGTTCAAGTATTGTTTCATATTTTTAGTATATTGGAACTATTGGCCTTATTGAAAGATGCTCAAATTAAGTGCTGTGGCATGTTAATTTTTCATAGGAGACTTTAGTACAGAGATATAAAGATAGTTTCTACAGTTTTAAGTTTGGAAGATTATCAAATATTGTCATAGGTTTTCATTATGCATATTCACAGAGTCATGGAGGGAAAAAAGCTTCCAGTGTATAAGTATGTATTTAAGTATTCAAGCTAGAATATCTGACGCTGACTTTCAGTGTCTTTCAGTATCACATTTTAAAGTTTTCTTAATTTGACTCATAATTCAATATGCACATGTATAACTATATGTTTTTAAGAAAAAAGAAATTAATGTTGGAAGGAGATTGTAGCAAGACCAAATTAGACTGTTCCCTGTTATCATCATCTGTCTTTTAATAATTTGAAAGAAAATTAGACTTCAGTAATAATATTTCACCATCCCAAAAAGAAATTAAAATGTTAGTTTTCTTGTAGGCAAACTGTCAGAAAGCTCTCCAAAATTACAGAGTTTCTCTAGAATTAATAAATGGGGGAATACTTTGTGGCTATACACACATGCACACACACAAACATACACACATACACATACACACACACACACATATATATATATATATATTTGTGTGTTTGAAGGTGTATGTATAAATGTATGTATATATATATATTTAAGAAAGTTTAAGTTTTCAAATCTAATGATTATAAACAAAGCACTATATTGCACTGGTGAAAATTCTATACATTGTGTAATTTTCATTTTGCTTGTTATTTTGCTTAAAACAAAATACATCAGCTAAAACTTAATGCCAAGACGTATAAATGTATGTGTATATATATATATGTGTATATATATATATATATATATATATGTATATATATATATATATTTAAGAAAGTTTAAGTTTTCAAATCTAATGATTATAAACAAAGCACTATATTACACTGGTGAAAATGCTGTACATTGTGTAATTTTCATTTTGCTTGTTCATTTTGCTTAAAACAAAATACATCAGCTAGAGCGTAATGCCAAGACATAGGTATTCAGGATGTAAATCACAAATCCATTTTCAAGTTGAAATAAAAATCAAGCCTAAAGAGCAACTTAAACATTTCAATTCTATATTTTATGTATTATTACATACTGTGTTTAATTTCGGTAAGCTTCGTTGAATTTTCAAATGTTTTGATGAATGGTACAGTCCAGATCTTGATAATCGGCAGGAAAGAAGTATTCATAGTTGGATAATTCAAAACGTGTTTGTTTCTGAAAAGATATTGAGATTTCATAAATTTTCACAAAATTTACCAAATACTGAGGAAGTTGATTTCTTTAATCTCACAAGAAATTTTATAGCGCTTTGTCCAAATAGAGCAGATAAACAGTGGGGAACACATATTTTTTGTCAATTTCATTCTTATGCCTGACTGGTCAAGTTCCAATCCCAATGACTAATCTTCCCTCTTCAGAATCAATTAGAGACACTTGAACCTAACAATAAACAGTACAGTCCAGTGAGCAAGTTTCACCAGCTTGTTAAATTCACTGTTTTTCTGTTAGAACAAATCTTGATTCTATTAATAGAATTAAAAATACTGACAATCAAAAATATCACTAGTTTACGTGTGGCTAAATAGCAAACCACACAATAGTGATGCTATTGTGGTAGGAAGAGTAAATAAATGCTATTTGGTTCAACCAAATGTGAAAAAAATACATTGTCAGAGCCATTTTGTACTTCCTTTTAACAAACACAAAATGAAGTGCACTGTCAACCCTTGAAAATATCATGTGGAACAACTTTCCAAATCTTTTATTTTTATAACCTCTTTATCAGGCTGCCTTAGGAATTGCACATCTAATTGTTATGGCCATGGAGAAGGAAGGTTTATCAAAAGAGAAAGCTATCGAAAAGATATGGTTGGTTGACTCAAAAGGATTGATAGTTAAGGTAAGAATTTGTCCTTTTTTAATTAGAAAAATCAGTATGCCTTCTGGATAACCATCTCAAAGATTACTTCCATTTTCACTACCCTCCTTTCCACTGTGTGAGATAAGCCATTGGACATTAATAGTCATGCCATGCAAATGTATTGATACTCTTCTGAATGAAGAAGAAAATTTTGACTCAGGAATAGATTCCATTTGTGAATGAGTAGGCTCCACACAGCTGTGTGGATTGTCAGTGTACTTGAATTAGTTGAGTTTCCAAATGAGGCAGATTGATACAGATACAGCTGAAATCCTAAGATGTAGCACCCTTTGTTAAGAACCGTCTGTCAAGCCCCAATGGCATCTTGCAGTTGCCCTATGATCAATGAAGTCACCAGCCAATCCCCAAGGGACAAGACCCCCAAACTTCCTCTGCCCACCTCAGACTATAAAGTCGCTGCCCAGCCTGGGCCATGAGCCATTTCCCCAGCCCACCCTCCCTCTGGCGGACCACGTGAACCTGGCCCGAGAGTCACTTACCAATAAAAGGCTTTGCTCAGCCCAAAAAAAAAAGCAACCCTCTGACAGCATGCGCACTAGTTATACAGGAAGGAGTCAGAAGATGAAACTGGCTCACCTTCAGCACAGTTCCTGAGGGCTTGAGAGGGAATTCCTGAGAGAAGAACTTTAATACAAAGGCTGTTTGAAAGTTAACCTACCTACCTCAGTTTCCCTAGTTTTTTTTTTTTTGAACAACCTTACACGATTTTAACAAAATAATATAAAATGTGTATAAAATGTGTAAATATTCTGGATATTGCAATTATCTCCAGGAGTGCCCCCCCAATTACCCTCCCTTATCCCTCCCTTCCCTTTCCCTTTATAACTCTAAAAAAAGATATTAGATTATAGAGCAAGCCAATGAATACATGAGAAAGTTTCCCTAGTTTTAATAGAGATAGTAGTACCTAGTTCATAGGGTTATTATGAGAACTAACTAAGACTGGTTATGTGAACACATGGCAATCTGCAAATGAAACATTGTTACTACTTATGCCACCTGTATATTTCAATCACTTTTCTGAACTGCACGAAAAAGTACACAAAAATCCCCTTTCTCTGTGAAGATAAATTCTAAGAATTAACCAGTGATAAGCAGTGTATTCGGAATTTAATAAGGAAATAAATTGAAATGTGTTGAATCTTTCTGTATAATGTTTTATGTGTAACAAGAACCTTTAAAAATTTATGTTTCTAAGCCATTAGTTTCCACTCTAAAAATCAATCCTATAGAGATAGAAATGTATACAATATTTTATGTATGAGGATATTACCACAGCATTATTTACAATGGTGATATATTTTACCACATATGAATTTTAATAGTGATATGTTACACTTACCTAAATATAGCCAGTTAAGTGTAATATATGCATATATCCACTTGTGCATACATGTATATGTTTAAGGTTGTTTTCAAGGAGCAATAAAAGATATATTAAAGGATTCATAATATACTATTAAGTAAAAAAACAAAATATAACTTCTGATGTTAAAATGTAGTTATGTTTAACAGTTATAGAAGGAAACATGTCAAATACATATGACTTTAAATTTTACATTATTATCATTATTGTGTGTGTGAGTGTGTGTGTGTGTGTGTGTGTGTGTATGTGTGTGTATGTTGCTGGGGATCAAATCCAGAGTCTCATGCTTGCCAGACAAGTACTCCATCGCTGTTCCTTAGCCCTAATATTTAAATTATTTTAGCTCCTTTTTGTGTACTCCAAATTCTTAGTACTATTCTTCTTTAAAACTATAAAATATGTTTTTAATAATTAATATACATTGACAAGTGTGTCTTAAAGAAAAAGTATAAGCATGACTTTTTATAGCACATAAGTATGTTTATAGATAATTTTGTTATAGATTTTTTTGGTTTAAAAATTGCTGTTTTTTAAGGGGGATGATTGCCTAGGATACGTGGTGGCATAGGGGTGGGGGATAGGGTTGGGGGGAGGGCTTAGGAAGAATATCTAGGAGACTCAAGGGTGGGAATATGGGGGAATCATCTCAGAAGGAGATCTCTGACCTCCACAAGATATCCATTTAACTCAGGGGGTCTTCTGGGAGAAACACCAACATGGGGAACCCAAGCTGGACATCCATGACATGGCATTAGCCTTGGATAACTAAGTATACATACATTTGTTCTTGAATGTATGATAATGTTTTCCCCTCAATTGTAACTCCATATTCATCAAATAAATAAAAAGAAAGGAAAAAAGAGCTTAAAAATTGCTATTTTTAAATTGGTTCTTTTTAGTTTATACATGACAGTGGACTCCATTTTGACATAATTATAAAAGCATGGAATATAATTTGTTCTAATTCAGTCCCAGTACCTCCCCTTCTCCTTCCCTTCCCCTACCCCCTGCTCCTTTCATTCTACTCTACTGATCTTTTTGCCTTTACCTATAGTTATTTTTTTAATTAGGGTCTTGTCAATCAACAATGTAGCATACTCTTTACCTCCCTGAGAATCCAAATAATACTTATGCAATCATTTAATTCTGGAAAATTCTTAATCTAAGCATTTATATTGCCTGTAGGGGGAAATATAGAAGAATCAAGAGACTGGGGTGTGGGTGATGTGGTAATTCTGGTTTAAGAATATATGCATATCATATTGTTACTTTATATGCATTAAGATTGTACAATAACTCAACTCCTTAATAAAATTTTTTAAAAAAATAATTAGTGTTTTGTGGATGTACACAATGGTGAGATTCACTGTGGTATATTCATATGTTTACATAGGAAAGTTATATTAGGTTCATTCTACTGTCTTTCCTTATCCCATCCCTCCTTCTTTCCCTTCATTCCCTTTTGTCTACTACACTGATTTTCTATTCTTCTGCTATTTTTTTGAAGAATCAGCATAACTACAAAAATTCTTACACTGTGGTCACATGACATATGTTGTGGTCCTGAAATAACATTTACTGAAAGAAATTTCCTGTGGATCAGGCGCTGTTCCAAACTCGGGGGATGCAGTAAAGCCCTTGACTCTCAGGAAACTCACAGCCTAATGGGTTAAAAGTCACAAGTTAAAGTACTGTATGAAAGCATTGTTTCAGAAATATATTTATGGTGCCAGGATACACAGGGGATAATGCTCCTACCTGCACTAAAGTGATATGCACAAATACTGAGGAAGATCCATAAACAAAGTGTTTTCTTCTAAGTTGGAGAAGAAGAATTAGGAGTAAATCTGGCATTTCTAAAGATATGTTAAACTTCCTATGTTTGAAGTTGGAACCAGGGAAGTATGATGACTGAGAGATCTGATTGAAAGTTATGATAATATATTTCATCTTTTTAAGATCTGCAGAGTCTCACACAATGCCTACTACATAAGTAGAAATCAAAGTTTGGCAAATGAATTTATCAATTAATGGCTTTCCAGGTATAAGAATCATGATGTGCAAAAGAAAATATTTTGGTGTAAGAGACATTTTATGGACATGTTAGAAAGGAAGCAGATAACAAAGTTCTTAGGACCTTTCCTATCCGGAAAATAAGCCATTAAAGAAATTTGTACAGAGGGGTTGCCTTTCAGTCACTCTTACAACATTATGAAGGAGGGATTGAAATGATGGAAACTGAGAAGAGGAAGCTAGTTATAAAGCTGTTGCAGTAATCTAGATAAAAATTAATTGAAACTTTACCTTGGAGCTGAGCAAAAGAAGCTTGATTAAGTAGATATTTGGGAAATAGGACTGGCATACTTCATATGTGATTAATTGCGGAAGGAGGAATAGAATAGAGGAAGGAATCTAGCTGTACTCCTTAGCTATCTAGGTTAGTGATACAGCCATATATGTAAAAAAAAAAAAAGAATAAATAACAGACCAGCTTAAGAAGAGTACAATAATGAGATCAATTTACACAAAGCAAATTTAAGGTGCCTGCTGAGACTTAACATGGAAATGTCCCTTTGGCAGTTGGAGATCCAGGACTGATCTTCAGGGTAAGGATCTGCACTGGAAGTAGGGATTAACATAAAAGCAACACAGGCCACAGAAGATATGCGTGAGTTTTTAGACAGATGATGAATATTGGTGTTTAACAAACAGAATTAAAGATTGATGGAATTCACTACCAACTGTCTTATATTATCAGCATTCTGTACTGCTTGTCTTACTTTTATCACATCATTCATCTTCTCTATATCTGTGCTGAGATGATAAAACATTGTTCT
>PVKS010008859.1:0-66492 GCA_004027875.1 Aplodontia rufa
TGTTGCCTACGCATCGCTGTGAGAGTTTGAGGCAGCTGGGCGCAGTGAGGACTGAGAGGGTAACATGACCACTGGTAACTACTGCTTTTCCAAAAATACTGGCCGCAAAGTCAAATGGTCTTGTCTTCATTGTCATGGTGACATTTAGCATGCCAATCATTTTGCTCGTGGCCTAACTTCACAGGGTCCCCTCGTTTGCATCCCTGTTTTCCCCAAGAATGCCATAAGGGATTTTCCACTTTTCTTAGACATCACGTAAGGGGAAACTGGCACCCACGGACTGTTGGGTTCTGCTTATCCTGTGTCTTCTGGCCACCTTGCCTCCAGCGTGCCTCTGGATGCGCTAAGGTAATATGCAGATGCGCTCACCACCGAGAGGCATTGTGCAAATGAGCAGCGAGATCCACAGCGCCAAGCACAGGACAAGCACAGGACGCAGCGCCCGAGACTGCAGCTCTGGCTTCCAATAGCCTCATTGTCCCTGCTCACGGTGAGTCAAATGAAACTCCCGCTGGAACCAGCACGCAGAACGAAATGCTCCATTTTCCACAACATTTGGGCTTCTGCTTGCCTTCTTCCCTTTCTTCCCCATATGCCAGCCATGGCCTACGTACACAAGGGCACACAATAAATACTCGGCCTGAGTAAACCCCACAACAGGCTGGAAAGCAGGGTCACAGGTTGCTTTGGCAGGCAGCCGGCTGGACCAACTGCGAAAGCTTCACGAGTTTCAAAGACCCTCTTCTCTTTCGTGTTTTGTTCAAGCAAACCTTGCTGTTGCCTTCCCAATGGTCTTGCGTTTCGTGGTCTCCCTTTTCTTGACTCTCCCCAAATGTCTTTCGTGCCAGTTCACCTTTTAACTGCTGTCCCAAGTGCCACCTCCCGCTGGAAGACCACCCTTCAGTCACATCCTGGCCCTGTCCTGCTGTGTCCTGCTGTGCTGCTCCTAGCCCCTCTGCGTTCCCTCCCCTCCGTTCCCTCTGTGCACCGACTGCCTTCAGCGGGTCTGTGCCTTAGCAAGGCACTCGCTGATCGACTCAGGTGTCTTCGCTGTTAGACTGAAAGTTCCTTGAAGGTAAAACAGGGTTTGACTCACAGCTGTGCTTTCACCTCTTATCAACTGGCTAAGGAACATAGTCATTGTTTGTTGAATTAATGAACACATAGGAATAGCACTCCAGAGTGCTGCTGATCCTTGGTCCCTGCCTCCCCACTGCCATGTCAGACCCAGGTCAATTCGTAGGAAAATGTAATGGTTGCCCTTAGTCTGACGGTACTCAGTGTTTAGCTTTCAGGAACCAGGTTTTCAAGCTCCACATCATTCTACCAACTCTCTGGCCCATCTGCACCATGTGCTATTTCCAGAAGCTTCCACCTTCTTTGGCTTGTGCTTCTCGTCAAATTGCCCTGCCCAGTGTCTTCCATCACAGTTTCTTCAGAGCCTCGGGCAACTTGAGTTGTCTCTGAAGATCCAGCTCAAATATTCCCTCTTTTACAGAATCTTTCCAGATTTCCCTTCTTGGGTTAGCGTTGACCTGTCCTTCTCCTGCCTTTGCATCTTGGCACCTAGGATTGTGTTTAATTATTTCTAACTCCTGCCTTAGATTGGGAACACCTTGAGAGCAGGAGTATATATCACAGGCCATGCTCAAAAGAGGATCTAGGATGTGCCATGAAAGGAGGTGTTCTGGCCTAAAAGACTGCTGTGAGACAAGCTCCAGGAGGACATGTCATGGAGAGTGTGGGACGGGGTTGCCAGTCCACCAATTATTGAAGATGCTGCCTTTGGGCCTTGGAGCATGTATGGTGCCCCGTGGGGTGCTATATATTGAGCAGTAGCCTTTATCCACTATCCCTCACCCCTTTTCTGCACCCCTATCGGCCCCGATGTAGTACACAGTGAAACACCAACAGAAATTTGACTTCCCTCAGCACCAACTTGACATTTCAGGAAAAAAAAAAAAGGCAAAAAGAAAGAAAGTAAAAAAAAAAAAAGATAGGAATTTTTTTTACTTTCTTTCTTTTTGGCTTTTTTTTTTTAAGAGAGAGTTAATTTTTTTTCATCTGCTTTTTCATTTTTCCTTTGTTTATTTGTGTATGTATCCTATATTTATTTGTGCTGGGGATCAAACCCTGGCAGGACCTCACGCATGCCAGCAAGTACTCTACCACCAAGCCAACTTCCCAGCCCAACTTTCTTTCTTTTTTATTTCTGATCCCAGGTTTGATTTGAAATACTGTCACAAAACTAATAATTTTCTTTTTTATATATTTTTTTTATTTTTTAAAGGACAGAGAGAGAGAGAATCCATTTTATTTTGGTTTTTCACATGGCAGAAGAAAAGGATATTTTTCTTCAATCTGATTATGAATAGGAGATATCTTCCTGGATCATAAATATCAGTATGTGCAAAATTACTTCTTGTAGAATGCAATATTCCAGTGGCTTTTCTGGACTTGATCCCTTTTTTTTTTTTTTTTTTTTTTTTTTAAAAGAGAGAGGGACAGTGAGAGAGATAAAGAGAGAAACAACTTTATTTAGTTTTTCACATGGCCTTAGTTGCTCCAACACTCAGTTTTGTACGTGGTGCTGGGGTTTGAACCCGGGTCCTCGTGCTTGCCAGGCAAGCACTGAAACCGCTGAGCCACCGCTCCAGCCCCGACTTGATCCCTTTTTGACACTGATTTTATGTTCCAAAATGCAATGAGTCAAAGTATTTCCTATCCACCCCAGATTTTTTACATCCTAAAATCTGTACCTTCCTGAAGAGACAGAGAAAAGTAATAATGACAGATGGGCTGGGAAGAATTGGGCTATAGGGCAAAATCTTCCAATTCTTTTTTTTTAGAGCAAAGGACAGAGAGAAGGAGAATCAATTTTTATTTTTATTGAGTTTTTCACATGGCCTTCGTTCCTCAGACACTTAGTTGTGTACGTGGGTGCTAGGGTTTGAACCCGTGTCCTTGCACATGCTGGGCAAGTGCCATAACCGCTGAGCCACCGCTCCAGCCCTCAAACCTTCCAATTCTTGGAAAAGGAGCTTTAAGAGTCCATGGAACTGTTGTCCTTCTCCCTAGCTGGTCAAAGTTCTACATCTGTCAGATGGGGATGCCCAGTGGGATCTTGTGAATATCTAACACTTCGCTGTCTGATTTTGTATCTAGTGTCACAACTGCATTTCTTTTCGTGTTAAGTCCTAACTCCCTGACAAGCATTTCTAGCTTTGAAAAGCATTTCTAGCTTTGAACGTTATGGCAATTCTGATAGAGATTTTCAGTAGAAGGTTAAGAGGAATTAAATCAGGATAACGAACCAGCAGCCATCCTACCTAGAGACCTTAGCTATAGGATGGAGGTTCTTCATGTGTGGGAGCTGTGGTGAGCTTTGGACATTTGAAAATTCACAACATCTTATAAAATATCTCCATGGACAATTATTCAGTACTGTAATAAGTGGTAACATACTTTTGTGTGTTTTGAAATTTCAAATGTATGTAGAAGGGATGAAAAACTTCTTTAAAAAAATTGAATGCACTAGTGAGTACATAGTAGCTCTCTGTTATTTTATGTTTATTTTCTATTCAGTAAATATGAAACTGCAAAGACAATAATGTGAGAATTTGAAGTTGTTGTTCTATTTAAAACCATTTTTCTGTTTCTCAGAAATGGTTAAGAATCACCCCCATGTGCTTTTTAAATTCTTCAATTAGGGAAACAAAAAACAAAAGAACATAAATAAAACTGTAAATCCTACAGGTGGAGGTCCTTTTACGAAGAGCACTGTATTTTTTTAAAATTAAGACTTGGATGATCACATGAATGCTGAAGGAGACGCTCACAGGCCGTGTTCTTAATAGGTGAGTGGAGTAGGAGAGGCAGGGAGGAGGAGGCAGGAAAGTCTGAGATCCTTTCCATAATACAAAGGGAGAGTTGGAAAGAGAGAAAGAGAATGAGTTCAATAAAGAAAGGTTAAAAGAGCCCAGAAACAGGACGAATGGAACAAAGGGGAGGATAAGTTGTCAAGTTGCATAGGTGAGGATGGGCGAGAAACCAAGGAACTGATGTGGTAGGAGACCTGCAGATTTTAGAAAATTGTGTTTACAAGAAATTTCTGATAGTGGATTTGACAAGAGAATTTTAAAGAATAGGCACACCTAATGGATCATTGCAGTAGAGCCCTTTTCAAATCATTAGTGACAATCAGCATAAAAGCTTATAACATTGGGTTTGGGAATATGAAGGGCAAGTGGGTACAATCTACTTATGGCTTAAGAGGCAATAAGGAAAAAGACCAGTTGCTGGAAGTGAAGGGCAAGAATCCAGGGAAAACAGAAAGGTGGTCCCAGAAGCATCAGAAGAACCAAAGCCTCAGGTGTGCTGGAAGTGACAAGATGGCATGAATGGAGAAGACTTAGGAGATGTGGGTGGGTTTAACCACGTGGGTCTGCAGCCATTTTTATTTGCATACTGAAAGAATGGTGACCCCTGAAAACTGGAGAATTTGGAGACATGCTGGTAAGGTTTTCAAAGAAAATTCAGTTTGGTCACCATACCATCCCTTGCAAAAGCTTTCTTTGATTTCTCTACACTAACGTGATCTCTTTCCCAAATGTTCCTGTTTTCATGGTCATATCAAGTTTTCTTGGCATGGTCCCTTTGCACAGTTTCAGATTCCTTGCCATCCTCTTCCCTTGCTTTGCATTCTGTGCTCCCATCCTACGAAAATATTTGCACTTCCCTGAACATAATATTCTTTTCTCCAAGCTTGTGTATGTGCTATTTTCTCTGCTTAGAATGTTCTGTTGGCCTCAATTATGCCTTCTGGCTCAACTTAGCCGTACGGTGTTCTAAGAGGCTTCAAGAACTGGCCAAACACATTCCTCTGAGCATTATTATAGTATGATGTATCTGGCCATCTCCTCCATTGCAGGATTCTCAATCCCCTGCCTCTCTTTCCTATTTTTCCATCAGCATCTGCATTGCATGGATGCCTCTTATTTACCATTGGTTTCCAGGGCCTAGCATCATATCTGATTTCTAGTAGACTCTCAATATTTGCTTGACAAACTCAGAGACTCAAGGGCCAAATGTTTTCTCTCATTTGTAGATGCTAGAATATATGCCGAATCAGTACATTAGATGGCTAACCTAACAATTACCTCATCATGTATGAAATCTTACATGATCAAGGGGAACTGTGCTAAGATTCCTGGGGGACGTAGGAAGGGGGGAAGAGAGGGAGTAAGGGAATAGGAAGGACATCAAGGTTACCAGAGGGAGGTAGTATGGGTGAATCTAATCCAAGGGGAACCTCTGACTTCCACAACAAGTCCAATTAACTTGGGTCTTAAGTAAAGTGAAACATGGAACCATGGTGAACCCAAAGGGGGGAAACAAACCATGGTCTGGCATCAATATTGGTTTGCTCTGACATTACACTTTTGTTTTTGATTGTTTGATGATGAACCCCTCCTAGTTGTAAGACCATGTTTATCGAATAAAAATTTAAAAAACTATTTGCTTAACAACAGGGATATATTTTGAGAAATACGTTGTTAGGGCACTTTCATTGTTTGTCCAAACATCATGGAGTTTAATTACACAAATCTAGATAGTTTAACCTATTCCACTCGTATTTGGTGTATCCTACATGTACAGCATGTTACTTCACAGAATACTCTAAGCAACTGCAACACAATGATATTTGTATATCTAAACATATCTAAACATAGAAAAGGTATGTTAAAAGGTACAGTATAATCTTATGGGACGACCATCATTTATGAGCTCATTGTTGATCAAAGCATCATTATACAGTGCATGACTTCAGCTATGTAATTTTTATCTTTCTGATGAGTTAATAAAATCTATATATGAGGATAATGTTCTTGCCATCCTTCTTACTCCAAAGCATTCAACTGTGCATCTCACACAGTTGCTTCATAAATGTTTGCAGAATTAAAATGCTCTTTAGCTCAATTCAACCAGCACTTCTTTGTTCATTTGTTCAGTTAACCATTACGTATGTGCTGGGTCCCTGTACAAGGCTTACATGGATGGTCAGTGCAACAGCCTTGGTGGCAATGGTGTGAGATGTGTCCTAGGTCACATCTGGATTTGATGGCAATACTTATGACACATGTATGTGATCACTGATGTACGGGCTGGAGATAAGGGGAAAACGCACAGAACTTCCTAAGCATAGAGCTTTCTAAGCACAGTCAGCTCAAAGATTTGGTAGGTACAATAACATGTTTTATCAGGAACCTTATAATTTTATAGAATAAAAAAGGTCACATGAAAAATTTGGGAACCAGCTAAAATAGAATGCAATCAAGTTCTGAAATGAGTGTAACTGGTTCCCAAACTCCCAGCGCAGAAGTAGAAAGAGTGCCGATTGATATTATTGGTCAGGAGGGCGAACCTTGGGCTGAACTGAGGATGCTAAGATTTGGATCCCCTGGCTGCCACTATCTGCTCTACATGGGGCAAATCGCTTTGGTTTTCTCCATCAGGTTCTTGAACTGAATGCTGAAGAGTCTGAAGCAGAGTGCCTGTGCTTGCCAGATAGACTTTGACAAGTTCAGCAAGACTTTAAACTTTCTATTACTCTGCATCCTCACTGGTAAGATAAAAATAACAGTATTACATAATCCGTAGAGCTATGAGAATGAATGGGATAGAAGAGGGCCTGGAAGAGGGCAGCCAGCGCTTAGTACATGTCAGCTGTCCTTGGCCTCAGTTCCCATCTGTAGGCTGGGGTAGCACTATCCCATTGACTTGTTAACAAAGATAAGAAGGAAAAATAGTAACAGAAGCACTTGGCCCACAATGATCATTTAGTAAAAGTTGATTTAATAGGAATCAAAGTGCTAAAATCTTCATAATATGAAAGTAAAACTTTAGAACAATCTGTCTTGCTGATAGCAAAGGAAATAAAATGCTACCTTGTCTCTAGCCTGATTATGCCTTTTCATAAATTCTTGAATTCTTTTGTTTTCAAAGTTGGCAGCACCTACAAGACTGGATTTGCATCTTAAAAGTTTCTTTTATGATTTTGCCTTGTGGTTTGTACATTTTTACTTTCTCAGTAGAAATACAACATTTTATTAGTGTGGTGCTGCTCTCTGTCATACAAACTGATCCAGATTGCAATTTACCCCCACTCTTAAAAAGTCTTGCACCCCTGAAGCTGAGATGTCATCTTAAGCAGGTTTCTAACTGAGTTTAGCACGTAGCTCCCAACTCCATCTTGCATTAAGTGTGGAAACATTTTGTATAAAATGATACAGCCGTTGCTAACAATCCCAAAGTGCCAGGCAGACCTGAGTCATGAGTTGTTTGACAAATAATTACTTCCAAGGGAATCACGATTGAACAGTTCAAAGTTAAATTCTACTAGATTTACTTAAGAAAAAAAATATTTCTGTAAGTCAAACAAAGGACTGCACTTTTCTCCCTGACACTTTGGCAAAATCATAGAAAACGAGTCATTGTCCAAAAACAAAAGAAGCTTCTAAAATTAGATTGATGTGATTAATTATTTTTGTCTTACTGCATTTATACAAATTGTACAGAATGATTAGTATATCACCACACATAGCCATTCAGCAAATACACAGTGTGCTACAACATGGTAGAGAAAACAGAAATCACCCAAATAAATCTATGATTTACTGTCATGATTATTTGACTCCATTTCAACTGGGAAGAATTTTGAGAAGCTCTGGTTTCTGTGATTTTAACTGCGATTGGGGTCTTTTTTGAGGGAAGAGAGGATGAGAAATTGTCCTCGTGTGGTATTTGGTCAAACAGTCCCCTTGGGAAAGAGCCATCCAACTTTTCCTTTCTCATCATAACATGCCATCTTTTAAATTATTCAACAATTCACTCTTCTGGCAGAGATTGTTCATGAGGGGGAAAAAATGAACTAGAGAGTTTCAACTCTGCTCAGTCTAAAAATCCTATAAAACCAGTTCTTGCTCATACACTCTGGGTAAATAGCTGCTTTAACTCTTAGCAGCCAGAGCTATCTGCACACTAGTGGAGCGTCCATTAGGAACTTGCACAACTTTCGTTTAACTCTAAATAGTACTTGGGTTCGTTCTATTGAGAAAACGCTACGTATACGGTTAGAGGACCGGCTATTCTTGAATGAAAAAAAAATCCCACACATCCACAATAATAAACAAAAGCTGTGTTTTAAAATTGGCAGATTCATCATTATATTGGAGTTGTATTAGGCTGACCCACAGTGTATTTGCACTCTTACGAATTCTGTTTCTATCAGCTGTCATCAGATAAACCACCAAAAAGTACCCTCTTAAGAAGCCATATGGATTCCACTGCTGGGTTCACCTCCTCCCTGCTACCACCTTCTTGGCACCTCTGCTGTTGCTGCAGACCTGGAAGAGAGCAGGGTGGTGCTGAAAATATTCAACAACTGGGACAGAGGCCCAGGCCAATCACAATGGACACTGGCTGTGGGAACCAGTTCAAGCATGCTAGTGTGTGCCGGCTAAAGCTCAGCCCACGCAGGTGGGCCCCAGGGCTTGGCCAGCAGTTCCTGGGCTGGCCGTGTCCACGTTTGCCCAGCCCTGCCACTGCCCGCTTGCCTCCTGCTGCTGTTGTGGGGGTGGGGTGTCTGTAGGGGGAAAACCGCTCTGCCCTCTCTGGGTGATGTGTGCTTAGAGGAACAAGAGCACTGCTTTTGCTGCATGTGCCAAAAACCACCAGGAGTCTGGGGTGAAATGAATCCTAGCATGTTTGTTTAAAGCCTTCTCCCTTCCCGAGAGTCCCCAGAGGAGCCATTTGCTCAAACCTCATAGTCATGCAAAGTCTCAGCTTCAGGCTTTGGATGTGACTTCTGCGTGAGGTTAACAGTACAGTCTCGGAGAGGTGCTGATTGGACAGAAGAGAGGTCTTTATCTTTAAATCTGGTCTCGCCACCAGACACAAGATGCTCTAGTTCTCATAAGTTAGCATGCCAATAAATCCTGCTATTTCCCTGGGAATATCATAACACACACAACAATTTGTTGTTGTTATCAGTTTTGTCACAGGTTTTGAAACTTGAGTTTTTAATATGCAGAAATCCTGGGAAAACAGGAACGACCCAAACTCACAAACTCAGAGAGGCCCTGGCCTTGGGCTGGCTCTGCCCAAGTTAACCGACCTGTTGTTAGAATTCCACTTCTCACAACCAAAGCTCTATTGTCAGGCCAAGTTGGTTGGCCTGGCTTTCTCTTCCCTGGGGATGAGTTTGTTCCCAGAAGTCTCCTCCACCTCTCTGACAAGAAGGCTTCCTCTGGGCTGCCCAGGGAACTCTGAAAAAGCCAGGCTGAACTGAATTTAAGAAGGCCCAGTTTAAGCTATGCCTAAAAGTGCAACACTCACTAGGGGCCAATTTACTGTTTTGTCTTACATACTGATCACCTCTCAGCTTCTGTGTGTGTTCATAGCTTCAAGATGCTGGAGAAGGACTGCTTAAAGGTTTCCTTCCCATTCGTGAAAGTGTGTCATTTCTTAAGTCCCTGACTATGACATCTTCTGGGGGATAAAGCACAGCTCTTTCAGGTGGGTCCAGGAGTCTGGGTATTCTGGTTTCCAGGGTGTTTTCTACACTGCTGAGGACTTGCACTCATACAACAAATATTGCTCTTGGTTTCTAACTTTGGGGGTAGATGGAAAAGGAAAATGCAGTGTTAATGAGGGTAAAGGGAGACTTAAGGGAACTCTCTCTCCTTAGGAGACATCAAAGCTCCTGGGCCAGGGGCCACCAGGGTCAGTTCCACACCAGCCTTTGCATGAACTTGGGCCAATGGCCCATCATTTGGCCCCAAGTTCCCCAGGTGCGAGATGCTGTGCTGTGTAGTTTCTCACTTCCCCTGTATCTGTTGTCTGCTCCAGATACCAGGATTTCTAATTGAGCTTGACCCTGTCCTAGAAGGTCAATTAGAATACGTCCGTGAACACAGAAAACCGTGCTAATAATGTACCTCTTTGAGTCAGAGCTTCTTGAAAATGAATTAAGTTCATTAGCTTCTAGTCATTGAAACAAAGCATTCTTTCCAATTAAAGAGAGTTGGCCGAGGAAGACGTGCCAGAATGTTTCATTATATGCAATCGTATTAAGGGGGACTTGATTGCAGAGCCTAGGGTTTTCATTCTGTTTTGTTTTTCGGTATCTCGCACGATTGAACCACCTTGCCCTGGTTATATAACTCATCTTCTTCATGCCTCGGTTTTTCCATCTAGGAGTACAGAAAAGATTGCTATCTTCGAATGCAAAAGTTTGGTGATAATTGCTGAGCGTATTTTATTGTTTTTCCATTTTATTGGTGCACTATAGTGGTACATAATGGTAGGATTCATTGTTACATATTTGTACAAGCACACAATATAACAATATAGTTTGGCCAACATCATTCCCCAGTATTACCTCTTCTCCTCCTCTCCTTCCTCCCCGTCTCTATTCAGTTGATCTCCTTTCAGTTTTCATGAACTGAGCATGTTTTTAATACTTTGAATTCCCTGGATTAACATGCAAAGAAGCCAAAGGGAGTATTTTCAAATATTGTCTCATCAAACCTCAACATATTCGTAAAAGACTAAGATATTACCCCAGTGTTAACGAGTGGAGATGCTAAACGGCTTTGTCAAAACCGTCCAACAAGGCTGCACATACATTCATTTACACACATACGCGTATAATGGCTTCTGGGTGCTAAGAGATATGTAAGTCAAGTTAGGAAAATTTACAAAAGCAGTATTAAAGGTCTGTATTCATCTAAATGTAAATAACATATAGTACAAATAAAAGCTATATTCATCTGAGATTTTGGGGAAACATTTAGGCTTTCTCTTCTATACAATTGAGATTCATTTCAAATTAAACTTGAACAATAATTTACGGCATTAATTTATCACTTGTTTACAACATCATAAACAATTGCACTTTAAATTATGAGCATAGATTCAACTTTTCCAAGCACAAATCCAAATCACCTTCTTTGGGGATAACCGCAAACTTGTATAATATAAGCTGTTAAGATCCACCATACTTTCCAAGCCACATCAAAATTAAACAGCCCATTTTAAATGGCTACTGTAAAAGCCCGTTCTGGACAGAATTTCTTTTCATTTTAGTGACAGTACCACTGATACCATTTAGCTAACCTCAGTTTGCTCCACTGTCTACGCTGCAGCTCAGTTTCCAAGAGAAAAGAACTGTGCAACTCTTTTCTCTTTATCCTCCACCACCCCAGTACAAATTTTTCTTGCCTGGTCTTAGGGAACTCTGAATCAGCTAGCAAACCCTTAGGGAAGGGACAGCTTTGCTTAAAAGAGAGGGTGAGGACACACTGACAGATGGCCCCAGCTATTCTTTCTTGCTTGACTAGAAATGGGACAGCATGGAAAAGCTGAGCATGGAACAGGACAAGAAGGAACGACAGTTTCTTCATTCCTGGGGAGGCGCCACTTCACCTTGGTGGGAGGGTATGTGGATTCTGTCACAAAGCCAGGCAAACCCACAACACAAACACTGCATGTAGACTTAATCCAGGGTGGCGGGCAAATGCTTTTTGTATCATTTAGCATTTTAGGCTTTTTATGACATTTCAATATGGAACTTGGGACTATCATACATGGCTAGGAAGAGCAGAGCTGAGGAGAGCAGTAGGAAGGAGAGAACTATTTGTAAATGATTTTATTTCATAGTACAATCAATCTCTATTCCTTTGCAAACTAACTAAATGAATAGGAAGAAACTGCCAGAAGTGTGCAGTGTATTTGCGGGTACTGTAAATGTGAAAGTAAAGACGAGTATTTGGGTTAGCAAAGAGCACTGAAATGAATTAAAACTTTCCCAAATTTCACTTCCAGAAAGAAAAAGTAAACAAACTTCAACTTGAAAGGCTAGTTTTAAAGAAAGCAGGCACAAATTAAGAAGGGGGTTCAGGCTTGGGATTACAAGTTCAGTGCAAATATGCTAGGAATTTAAAAAGAAAGTTATGCTCATTGATTACATAACTAATAATTTTTATGAACCCTGCTTAATGATTTTTAAAAAAGGTACTTACAATGCTCATTTGTTATGTACCATCCTTTTGCTGCCATAAATTGAAAAATGTGTGCGTGTTTACAAACGAAGTTGTTGAACAAAGTTTCCAAAGTGCAAAAGAGTTATATATTGTGTTATGTAAACACAATTGATGGGACCCATCATACCAGTAGTGAGTATGTAACTCACATTTTTAAAAAAAACACATGAAGTCCTAACAAGAGTTTGATGCTCGCGTTCCAGCTCCGGGTCCCTCCGCGCCCACCAGACACCGTCCCCTTTCTGCACTCATCCAGCGCGTTCACACTCGCGCGCGCACACACGCACGCACGAGCGCGCGCGCGAGCCCCTCCGCTCACACAACACAGCTTGCCCCTCCAGCCTGTCACCCGGGCACAGCCGTGTCACTTTACCTCCCCAGCAGGCAGGATGCCGGCCGCCGCTGGCTCCGGCTCCGCAGCTGCCATCGGTCTCCGCCTCTCTCCCCTTCGGGTTCAGCAGATTGGGGCCCTCTGTGTTTTCAACAGGTACCATGGTCACGCAGAAGTTACGGCCGCTCCCTCGCCAGCAGACCACCCCGACCTCCCCCGCTGACAGCAGTGGTCACTTGCCCCATGGTAGCATGCTAAAGAAGAGTGGGGGGTGGGGGAGAACTTCGGGCAAAGCCAATGTGATTTGTGACCAACTTTGTTTCTATTTCCGAAGGCTTTGCCCTTTTCGGTGACACAGGCTGTTGCTATTCCAAGCAGCCTATCACAGCCAGGGGGAGGGCCGTGTCTCCGGCACTGTTTTTTTGCCTTTAGATGTGGACTTGGAAGCAAGAGGTTAAAAGACTCCAGGACTGGACTCAGACACAGTGTTCGGTCTTTAGCTGGCTCTTGTATTTTCTGCACCTTTGAAAAGACGCAGAGAAAAGAAACAGATTTAAATGCAAAGCTGAGAGTGGGGACAGAATAACTCAGATTGTATCAGTTAATCTGGCAGAGGAGGAACAATTTATGCAAAGACATACCAGCAGGAAAAGTGTGTCAAGTTTTCAGCATGTCTGTTGTTCCAGGAATCATGACATGAAGCGCCCTTGTTGTTTCAACCTGAGTTGGGTGTACACCCAACTAAATGTCTTATATACTTCTTTCTCCAAGGCCCGTCCGACAAGGCAAGGCTTGCTACCAATTCGGAACGCGTACATTCTTTAGACTTTATGTCCTGAGCTTATAACAAAGTAGTTTGTTTTTTTTTTTGTTTCTGTTTTGTTTTTGTTTTTTAAAGAGAGGCACTAACCCTGAATCTTTTGTCAGGTTGGTTTATTTGAACCAGAAGGCTGGTCCAAATAAACAGTTGTGTGGGTGTGATGATCATATAATCTGAAACAAATTAGTGTGTGAGAGGGAGTATTGCTTTTCTTATTTGAAAAAAAGTATATATATTATATATATATATATATATATATATATATATATATACACACATACACATATACATATATACACATGTACTGTCTTACAGAGCCATGATGTTTTGACCTTCTTGTATACATTTAGGAAATCATATTTATTGAAAACTTTATAAAGGAAACTGGGATTATCTTAGACAATCATTCTGAATGAAAATTAAACTGGGTAGTACTTTTTTTAAGAGAGTGAGAGTGAGAGAGAGAATCAATTTTACTTATATTTTCATCCAGCCTTTGTTTCTCTGACACTTACTTGTGCACGTGGTGCTGGGGTTCAAACCAGGTCCTAGCATGCATGCCAGGCAAGTGCCCCAGCCGCTGAGCCATTGCTCCAACTGCTATATGTAGTACTTATGTGCCAGAAATTGAGCTGTTTATTCACTTGAATGATTCTTCTGAGAAAAAAAAAAAAGGCAAAAACGTAGGAGGCAGGTACAGCTATTACAGAAGAGAAAACGGAGGCTGAGTAACGTACCTAAAGTCTTTAAGCTGGTCAGGGCTAATGATGACACATTGAAGCCAGGAGGTCTACTACCATAACCCTCCCCTATCCTAGCTTCCCAGCCTAGTCCTTCTGTAATTTTCTTGGCTTCCTCCCCTTTCAGCTCTTCTTGACCTTAAAAGATTCCCTGAAATGTGGCCATTAGAGCCCTAGTCACTCCTCCGTACTAATCCATGCCTGTCTAGACAAAAGATGACCTACCTGTCTTTGTTGACTCTCACCACTTTGACTGGATCATGACCAAGCTCTTCATCAACACCCTTTTTACAATTTTTTACTCATCATAGATATTTCTATATTTTTCTTATCCTTTAGGGAATCAGGTAGCAAACAGCAATAAACCTGTAATAATTCAGTTAGCATTTATTAAGCACCTGCTGTGTGTCTGCTGATAGTGTGGGAAAACAGAAGTCCTCCCGGCATGGCCCAGCCCTCTTCTGATTAGCAGGGTAGAAATTCAAATCCCACAGATCAGCTTGTTCCCGCTGAACAGCAACAGCAATGCTTAGGCAACTGCTTTTATTTGTTCACAGGGTGTGTTATGATTGAAGGAGCAGGAATTTTGATCTATGAGACACATGTATTTCTCATCCGTTCTCCATCTTTTCTCTGCTTGGAACCAATGACGTTAGTGGTGGCATTGGGGGAACAATGTTCTTACCATGGGTGAGTTGTATAATTGCTTTGTCTCATGACCCCCAGGGCCTGTGTCTCTAGCAACTTGTTGGCAGTATGGAAATGTTGGGGTGTTGTAGCAATTAATTAGGCACAAGAAAAACCTGATTCCAAAATACCAAATCATGGTTAGGAACAATTCAACAATATTCTTTTGATTTCTAGCTGAGCTACACAGGGAGTCCATAAGCATAAACCAAACAAAAGCCAAAAGGAATAAGGAAACATGACTTACCTCAGTGCCCACAGGTCCATTTTATTCTGTTCCTTTCCCATTGTGGCCTGATAAGGGCCCCTGGCTATTTCAAGCTCTGTCCTGTGCTCCTTTCGTTCTCTTAACTCAGAGAACAGTTTAGAGGTGGACATTTCTTGCATTCAGACAAAAGGAGGATGTTTTCTCTAAGCTCCCTTCAGGACCCTCTACTCTGTTCCAGAACTTTGCACACTTACAATTTATTATAATTAGGTGCAATGGTTTGATTACATCTGCCTTTCCTGCTCTATTAAAAGCTTAACAGAATATGAACCATGCCCATGTGGTTTACTGTGGCATCCCAAGTGCTTGGTTCAGAGTGAATGCTTGCTAAATATTCCTGCCACTGTTGGGACTCAGACCAGAATACTCCAAGGCATAGCCCGGTGCCATGCTGGGTACTTTGAACGGAAGAACCTCGGAAAGGCCTCAGAATGTTTCTCTGAGTTTTCCTGCCCACTTGTCTTCCACCCCTTACCCTCCCACAGAGCAAGTGATAGAAATCAGAATTTCTCTTCCCCAAGGTGGTCATAGGAAGTGGACCTACTCTAGTAGGTCTGATCTACTCCAAAGCAAGCTGTAAAATCTAGAAAAGTCACACTCTGTCCCTTCTCCCTTAAAGAGGGTCCTGCCCCACACTCAGAAGGGAGGAATGTTACATGGAGAGGCCAAGAAGAATCTAGACAGGCTATGGTGTGGTTCTTCCCTCATTTTATTACAATGAGAGCACACCCTTTTATCCATTCGTATTTTCTAGGAGGGTCTACTCTTGATCAAACCTAACCATAAAAATGGACACTTTTACCTGGGTCTTCGTTTCTGAAGTCTCTTATGTCATGCAAAACTTCAGTTAAATAAATTTGTTATGCTTTCCTCTTATTAATACAACTTTTATTACAGTTCTGCCAGTTATGACCCTCACGATGAGCAAGGGGCAGTGTTCCACTTTTCTACCCCTTCAGCTAACTGATCCCATAAATCCAGTGAATTTATCATTACTAGAGTGTGAGCACCAAGAGGGCAGACATCTCTGTCTGTCTATTCATCTGTCTCTCTATCCCCAGTTCCTAGGACAATACCAGGTATTTTTTTTTTTAATAAATGAGTGCTCACAAATGGAACTTTAGTGAACCAAATAACTATTTAAATATTTAATATCAAAACCCATATGGTGCTTGCTAATGATACTTTGTCTTTCCTCTCTCCTTTCTGCCTATCCCTTTAGAGTAAGTATCACCACAGGATGTCACTCCTCCCTGCAGTTGGTGCCACTACCATCATTAAAAGCTATTTCTCCACTCAAGGAACATATAATCAGCATTCAGAAGGCAGACAGCTCATTGCTCATAACCCCAATAATTTAGCTACATACCATTTTAGACCACTGCTCACAGACAATGCTATCAAATCCCAAAACACTGCTCATGGCTTATAAACTGACAGAGCAGTGAAGTACTTTGCTTTATGAAGTGAATACTATTACCTGCTTTTGCTGAGAAGTTTGTGAGACAGATCCAAGATCAAAAGATACTTTCTAATGTTTATGAAAATTTTGAATCACAGAGGAAAACTTAGCTGTGTTTACCCATTTACTCATTCATCTACCTACTGATCCTTCTATCTGTCCATTGGTCTGTGTTAGTTTTTATGCATTTTAAAGTAAATTGGAATGCTTCATATGCACAGCATTAACTGGAGATCAACATTTGTTCAGTTTTTTTTTTTTTTTCCTTTCTGGCAAGTTTTACATAAAATGCAGAGCACAAATCCTAAGGGCACCATTAAATGTGTTCGGAAAGTACATACATGTGCAGTTCAAACCCTTTTATACTGTAGAAGATGACTGTCATTCCAGAAAGTTCCTTCATGTCTCTTGAGTAAATTCCTACCCAGTCTCTATAAACAACCGATGTTCTGATTGTTTTCCACATAAATTACCTTTGCCTGCTCTAAATCCTCATGTAATGGAACTTTGGAGTATTTGATCTTGGGTAAGACATCTTTCACTGAGCAGAATTTCAGATTCATCATGTTTTTCTGTGTATTAGTACCTCATTCTGTCTGTTGCTGAATAGTATTCCACAGGTGAATATAGCAAAGTTTAGCCTTTTTCCTACTGAGGAATACCTGGACTGTTTCCACCTTGGCTATTAAAAATATAGCTGTTATGAACTTTCTTGTGCAAGTCTTTTTTGTGAACATAACATTTCAAAGCACAGCAGTCCAAGTCTGTTTGGTTCCAACTCCACATGCTCTCCACTACACCCCGCTGCTTCTCTGCAGTGCACTACATTTATATGGAATGCATCCCAAAAGGGACATGTTCACAGTGAAAACACAGCGTGGAAATCTGATCTCTAGGTAAACAAAAAATCCAGATACACATGTGCTATACTCCAATAAAATACACAAGTATGATTGTTTGGAAGGACGTTGATTATTTCATCTGTCTATACTATTTCAATTAGTCTCTAAAGGTTTTTAATGTAACTTTGTTCCCTGTGTTTTGAATGTTACCAATCATAACATAATGATTAAAGTCCCTAAAATCATAAAATAAATCGAACCTGGTGACACATGCTTATTATTCCAGCTACACAAGAGGCTGAGGCAAGAGGATCATGAGGTCTGCTTGGGCAATTTATTGAGGTTCTGTCTCAAAATAAAAAATAAAAAGGGTTGGGATTGTAACTCAGTGGTAGAGCAACCCAGGTTCAATTCCAGTACCAAAACAAAAGCATAGTTAATTTTATGTCCACTGGATGTAATCTTATATAATAAATCATTAAATGACAGAATATGTTATTCTATTATTTTAAGTAGAAAAACTAGTAGAAAATCACATACTCAGTGCTATCACAATATTTTAAAATGTCCATGTATATTGTTGAAGTCTAGATGGAAATTTGGAAAAACAAAAAATTTGGAGTGGCAAATCATATGTAAAAGCACTTTCTTAAAAAGTGTTTGCTTGGCCAGGTGTGGTGGTGCATGCCAGTAATCTGGCTTGGGAGGCTGAGGCAGGAGGATTGCAAGTTCAAGGTCAGCCTTAGCAACTAGGACCCTAAGCAATTAAATTAAAATATTAATAATAATAATAACAAAGGCCAGGGATGTGGCTCAGTGGTTAAGCACCCCTGAATTCAATCCTTGGTCTACCGAAAAGAAAAAAAAATGCTGGGAGCATGGCTCACTGGTAGAGCACTTGCCTGGAATGTGTAAGACTCTGGGTTCAGATTGCCAGCACCACACACACACAAAAAAAGTTTGTTTAATGGTGCTAGAATATTGTCTGTATAGTAAATATAAGTCTAAACGAAAGCTTTTCATGTTTAGGGCTGCCATATAAATGGGCCATTTGTATTTTCAGATATGCAAATTTATTTATAAAACAATTTTTCTAAAATACAACAATAAAAATATCTTGAAGAAGGGACAGTTTTCCTTTATTTACACAAAGATGCATTTGGGTACCTAATGGTGCTGTTCAACTGATCATCTCCCTTGAAATCACACCAGCATCTTATTTATTAGTTTGGCCTGTGTCTGATTTCATATTACTTCACTACATAAAATGAGCACCTTTCTCCTTTTGACTATTTTTTCATTGAGAAATTTATTTGTTGAACAATCATTTAAGTTTTTAATGAAATAATATCATATGTATATAGATTCTGAAGATTAGATTTACCCCCAGGAGTGCCCCCCCCAATTACTCACCCTTATCCCTCCCCTCCCCTTCCCAAAACATCTCTAAAAATGCATTAAGTTGTATAACATTACAATTTATCTGGATTTAACACATGATAATAGACTACCTTTCTCAATGGCCAGGGTCTAGTTCCAGCCTCCACAGATGAGTGAAGACATTTGACCCTTGGTTCTCTGAGTTATGCTGATTTCACTGGGCATAAGTTCACAGCAGCTCAATTTATAATAGCTAAATTATGGAAACAACCCAGATGTCCCTCACTGGATGAATGGATCCAAAAACTGTGGTACATATATACCATGGAATTTTACACAGTAATTAGAAACAATGATATTGCAGCCTTTGAAGGTAAATGGATGACTATCTATTTTTTTGAAATAAATTGTTAAAGTTTAAAAAAATCCTCAGTACTCTTGCCATACACTTGGATGGAAGGCATCCACAAAACGTCACTCAATGATTGACTCTTTCCTTGAGGTCAACCTTCCTTTTATACGCTGTGATGTTTGGAAGGTTTGCTTAATCACACACAGCCTCAGGCAGCACTGGTCAGCTTGAGGGTTCTGGGTCTTGAGGGCGCTATGTGGAAAATGACTATTTTCCAAACTAAAATAATCAGAAAAATTTGAAGGAATTTAGGAGTAGAGAGCTCCTGGTGGGAAATCTCATGCTCAGCTGCTTCAGATCAACTCTTGCATCCATCTGAAAGCTTTTAGTGAACGTCCATCCTCCTTCTAGGCTGCCCAGCCTCTGAAGACCCTTCCCATTGGGTGATCGCTCTCCATACGGAAAAATCTGTCTCCCAAGAAAGGAGCCGGAAACACCCAACACTGCCTTTCCTCATTCCATTCTTAGGGGCAAAAGGTGTATTACCTTTCCTTAGCCATTGTGAGGGTAACAGTGGCAAAACTCTAACAAAAGACAGGTTAGCAACAGAAAAGTATAACAAATTTATTTAATCAAAATTTTACATGAGGGGTGGCTTGGTGGTTCCAGCACTTGCCTAGCACGTGCAAGTACATGAGTTCGAACCCCAGCACCACGTACCCAACGAAGTCTTGGAGCAATGAAGGCCACATGAAAAACTAAATAAAAATTGTTTCTCTCTTTATCTCTCTCACTGTCCCTCTTTCTTTAAAAAAAAAAAAAAAATTTTTTTTTTTTTTTACATGAAACCGGAGTCTTTGGAAATAAAGGCCCTGTCTGTTTTTCTGCTTAGGTTGTATGAAGCATGGGTGTCAGAATAGAAATGTGATGGACAAGAGTGTGATCTAATGGTAATACAATGAGAGCGTGAGCCCAGCAAGGCTTGTCTGTTGAGATTCCTCTGGGTCTGTCTGTGTAACATTCCTTCTTCCCTGATATGGGCCAAGCCCCTTCTGGAATGAGAATTATCAAGGGAAAAGGGAAAAGGAGAGTGTGACCTTTCTAGTTTTTATGGCCTGCTTTGGAGAAGAGCAGTTCTGTTTCTATGATGTCCTTTGGAGAAGAGGAATTTTGGTTTCTTTGACTTGCTTCAGGGGAGCAAGGACATTAGGAGACAGGAGAAGTCCCCAGACCTTGCTTCTTAGGTCTTCCAATCTCCGTCATTTTAAAGTAGTCAACATGCCAAAGCACCACACTTTGGGGTGTTGTTTTCTGAGCCCCTCCACTTTATATTTAAGGCAAGTCTTGCCACACAGGTCATGTGCCTTGGATTTCCCATCCAAAGTAGCACAAAGTAGCAGTATCATCTGGTAATGACAATAGCAGTGCATGGAACCAAAAAGTTGTGTTCAAGATTACTAGATAGACGCTGTGTACATACTCAGGAGTGGCTGGACTGGCTCAGGACAGCACTGGATACCATTCTTGTCAAATTTCCTCTGTGTCGTGTGACACAGTTGTGTCCATAGAATATTTGGCCACTAATTTAGAGTCAGTGAATTGGAAACATGTTTCCTTTTGGTTTCTTACAGGCGGTCACAGACACTTTGGTGTGTAGTTAAGCTCTTGTCAACTCTTTTGGTGTAGGAAGGACACCCAGGAACTCTCCTGCCCATGCTGCCAATCACGTCGCACATGTTCCCATCATCATTCTTGTGGGTCAAAGATGAAAAGCCGCAGGGCCATGGAGGAGGGACTTGTAAGAGGACAGATTGGTTCTTTCATTCTTTCTATAGAAAGTAATGTCACAAAAAACATTGTCTTAGGAAAAGAGGATCAAAAGGTCTATAACCTAAAAATAAAGGTAAAGAAGTATTACAGAGGCATATCAGACAGCCGTGCATTATGCAATGCACTGGCAGTGTTTCAATATTTTTAATTTATGTAAGTAAATTTTCACTTTCGAACTTAATTTTGTATAATTTTTTAAGATAGGAACCCCCAAATTTTACAAAATTTCAGGCCATGCAATACTTGGATCTGCCCCAATTGAATACATTATAAAATAATACATTTTGGATATACAGTTCTTTCCAGATGGCCATGCTTACTAAAAACCTCTCATGTCTATTCCCTTCTTCCCATCCATACTGCCACTCTCTAAGTTCAGGCCACCTCAGGCCTCTCCCACAGACAGCTCCAACAGACTCCAGACTGTAACAGGTCTTCTCACCTGCTTGCTTGCTTTCTTTCTTTCTTCCTTCCTTCCTTCCTTCCTTTCTTTCTTTCTTTTTCTTTCTTTCTTTCTTTTTAAAGGGAAAGTATGTATAAGAGAGAGAAAAGAGAGAGTCAATATTATTTATTTTTTTCATCTGGTTTTGTTCTTCCAACAGACACTTAGTTGTGTATGTGGTGCTGGGGTTCAAACGTAGGTCCCAAGACATGCCAGGCAAGTAAGTGTATTATAACTGGGCCACCTCTGCTGCCCCTTCTCACCTGCATTCGTGTCCCCCAGAAGCCCATCTTCCATACTGAAGCCAAGATGGTTTTATTTTCCCCTGAAATCTAGATTCTTAAGCGGCTTCCAGTTGTTCTTAAAATTGGTCTAAGTACCTCAATGAGGCTTAAAAATGCCCTATATGTCTGGTATGAGCTGAGCCCTGCAGATTCACTTCTTGCCACTTCTGACTTGAGTTCTGAGATCTAATCCCATCCTGGACTATATGGTGGACCAGCCAATCACTGCCTCCTTGACCTGATTCCCTTCTGAATTCTCTTGTCTCACTTCTCACTGTGGTTCCCATTCTCCTCCCCCTCTCACAATACAACTAAATAAACCAGGGTTAGATGGCTCATGCTTGGGGTGCCAACAGGATAATTCAGGACCCCCCTTTTTAATTTTTGAGACAAGGTCTTAAGTTGTTGAGGTTGACCTTGAATTTGTGATCGTCCTGCCTCAGCCTCTCGAGTCATTGGGATTATAGGTGTGCACCAGTGCACCTGGCTAGGGCCTCCTCTTTCAGATTCTTTCTCTCTGAATTAAGTTAAGGCTCCATCAGTCAGAGTTCAGTGCAGAAACTTTAATCAGGAAAGAATTTAACACAGGTACTTTGGTGCTTATAATATCATTGGAAGGCTTGAAAGATCAGGTTCCAAGCATTCAGAAATGACTCATCAGAATAATACCAAGCTGACTCACCAGCTGAGCTTCTCCAACTAAGCTGCCTAATGGAGAAATGCTTTGCTTTAATCCAAAGACTGAGCTATTTCTGCCCCCAGAATTGCATTCTCCAGGAATGTTTAAGTGCTGGAATGCTGTCTCAGGAATACCTCATGTCTGCCTGGCCCTGGGAAGGACCCCAGAGAGGCAAAGAAAATAGCTTCCCCATCATCTCCACCTTCACCCAGATGCGCCTGACTGCTATCGAGAGTCTTACTGCAGGGAAGTCTGGGAAATGGTGTTTTCTGTTCTCTGCAGTGTGAGGGAGGTGGAATGGAGGTGGAGAGGGCAACTCCATTGTGTCTACCATAATGGCAAAGGCTTAGGTAACCAGTCAGGACCATTGCAGGCCAAAGCTGGTGCAAAGCAGAGGTATAACAGAGGTATTTGACTCTGGAGCAAAATAGACATGCAACATATGAGCAAGGTGAACACAGAGAGGGAAGGAGAATGGAAACTCCCAAAGTGAAGCAGAAAGGTGGAACTTGACCTTAGTTTGGGGACTCTTTGGAGACCCATCTGTGTTTCAGACTTGCCCTTTGAAACTTAAGGGACTGGCTGGTATACTCTTCACTCCCTACCCATCCCCATTTGCCAGGTACTCTGGTCTGCTCTGACTTCCCTCTTCCCTGGACTCTGCCAGGTACCGCTTCTTTCTGCTCCCAGGGCACATATTGGCAGAACTGAGAGCACTGAGCAGAGAGTACTGTAATAAGTCACTACTCTCTTTCCCGTTAGTCTATAAATATTGCAAGAGCACGGTCACGGCCACGTTGTTTTCACTCCTCCGGAGTCCACGAGGGTGTCTGAAAACTATGACTTGCTCATGAAATATCAGTTGAAATGCAGGAGAGAGCCACCCAGAAGCGGGTGTAAACAATGAAACTTCAATCCGACCTTGCAGTGTTTCATTGTGGTATCATTCTGAAAGCAAGTTCTAGGACTAGTTTCGGTTTTCATTCTGGTTGTACCACTTGCTATGGAACCTCTTTATGGCTGGGATTCCTCATCTCCAAAATGGGATTATAATAATACCTACCTCATAGGGTACTCGTGAGGATTAAATGAATTAATACACAGAAGGAATTTAGATCTGTATCTGATGATGGTGACCCTCAATAAATGGTAAGTGTTTTTGCTGTTGCCTCTTAGGGACTTCTCAGAACTATAAAGCAATAATTTAAAAACACAGACTTAGGAGTAAGATAATATAAAGTCTAGTGTTGGATCTGTTTTATTCACACGACTCTGGACAAGTCAATAATTCTGCTGGGCTCAATTTCTTCATTTCCCTAACAGGAGGGACACACACACTTGCCTTATATAAAGCTGTTGAATGTTTGTCCAGAAGTCAAGCTCCCACATTGGACAATATTCCTGCAATGTTCTTCTGGGAAGCTGCATGTCACTATGATGAACTTGTTAATGAATGTACACCATCCCCTAGCCAAGGCGCAGGCTGCCAACAGCCTGCCAGTTAACACGCATCACTCCCTACCCAATGTGCAGGCTCGTGGTGGCCTGCTGTGACAATCAGATGTATCCTGGGATGTAGTCTTTAGAGGTGGCACAAGAATGGGTGGAACAATGGTTCCCAGTGGCAGAACTCAAAAAACTCCCTTCCAGCTTTTACCTGATTCTCTCTTACCTGATTCTCCCAAACTAGCTTGGATCTTCCCAAGACTTTGTACTTCCTGTTTTCCCCATTAGTTCTTTAAACCACTCTTTTTTTAAAAATTGGCACATTATGATTACACATAATAACTGGATTCCTTATGCCATATTCATACATGCACATAACCTAATTTGCTTGATCTCCTTCCCCAGTGTCTTCCCTTTCCCTCAGTTCCTACCGCCCCAGTCTACTTGCTCTACTCTACTGATCTCACTTCTATTATTATTATTATTATTTTAATTAGTGCATTGTCACTATATATATATATATATATATATATATATATATATATATATAGTGCAGGATTCATTGTGGTATATTTGTACATGGACATAGCATATTTTGGTAGATTTTGTGCCCCAGTATTTCCCCATACCCTTCCCTCCTCCCTCTTTATCCCCTTCCTCCACTCCGTTGGTCTCCCTTCTATTTTGGGGTTTTGAGAAATAATCTAAAGCCAAGCAACAAATTCATTATTGACCAGAGTTACCCAGAGTCTAAAATTCTCTAACATAAACTCTCTCAAAGGATTTTAGCTAAAATTAAAAAAAAATCAGATAACATATGTAAAATCATCTTAAAAATTGCAAAGGTACTCTATAATCTGTCCCTCACATTAACAGCAATATTGAGTTAATGCTTGATCTATTTATCCATTCAAATTATGCAGTCTTTCCAAACAAGGATGGAAGCAACATATGACAGTAGTCTGGCAACTGATACAGTGGTGAAAAACCAGAAAGGTCCATGTATCTCCAGGCTTTACAATGGCATGACCTGACTCAACATTTCAGAAAGCCACATACCCAATTGGTGAGATAAAAAATTGAGAGCTATCCTTTCCTCCCAGGACAGGTATGATAGCAACCCAGGAAGAGAAATGACGAGTGTGAAGGATTGGGCAGTACCTACATTTTTCAAGATCCATCTATAGATCTTCTACTTCATGAAACAGTATTGGTCAAAGTTCTGATCCTCTCCTTGTTGGTAAATAGAGTAGATACCTTAAGGACAAGATAATGAACTTCAGCACAAAGTGGGAACAGATTTGCTAGGATAGCACTCCCAGTCTTGTCATCTGCAGAGATTACATGGTCCCACAAGCTGTAACACGTATTTGAAACAACCAAAAATGAGGGGGCTATCTCATCCAAAAAGATTGAGAAATTCTTCATATTATATGCTATATTCAGAACATCAGAAAGATGCAATAGCTAAGATATTTTGCAGAATAGATGTGTGGGCACATTTAAAATTTTTGGCTTCTTAATTTCCCCCATCAAAATGCCATTAACTTTTGGAACATAGCTTGGAAAATCTGCTTTAGGATATTTGTGGTAGTGGGGTGGCTTAGCAAATAGGGTCACGAACCTGAATTTTTCTCTTCTCTGCTGCCCCCTTTTGATAGATGAAGGGAGTGCAGATTTCCAGCTGCAATGGGCAGAGGAAGGAAACAGCACATTGCTGCCAGCACCTACTATACTAGGAAGAGAAAGAGCCACGTGAATCCTGGAGTCGCTTGTGTCAACTGCTCTGTGCAGGTTTTGTAGACCCTGTTATCTGCTTGTTTGTGCTGTGTCTATGCCTCCCTAGGTGTCCTTGAGCTCTAGAAAGATGGTAAGACAGAAGCTCGTTCTTTCACCCAAATATTTACCCTGTGCCTAGCAGAGGGAAGGTGATAGAAACAGATCAACAAGTGAAGCATTCTTTTTTTTTTTTAAGTGAGAGAGGGAGAAGAAGAGAGGGAGGGAGAGAGAGAGAGTGAGAGAATCATTTTATTTAGTCTTTCATTGCTCCAACACTTAGTTGTGTACGTGGTACTGGGTTTTGAACCAGGTTCCTCACACAGCCCAGGCAAGCGCCATAACCCCTGAGCCACTGCTCCAGCCCAAGTGAATCATTCTTGTGGAAGAACCAGAGACATCTCCAAGCTGACCACCCTCATCACACCTGTTCCTGCCCATTTTTTACTCTAATGTCCTTCTTGTCCAAATGCAAAGTGCAAATACTGACATCTTTAGTCTAGATTTCTTTCTTATGGCATCACACCCAACAACCATCTTTTCACAGCTTTCCGGATGCCAAACTCTGTTTAGTAAGAACACATTGTGATTTTTTAGTTATAAATGGCCTCCTTAGGCTTTTATAATTTTCAGTGTCCACAGCACTTTGGTTTTACTGTGTCTGAGGCAGAATCTGGGTCACTGAATATATACCATTTGAGGCTGTCCTGGACAGGGAAGGGGCACTCTGAAAAGAAATTTTTTTTTAATTTTTTTTATTAAAGAGAGAGGGACAGTGAGAGAGACAGAGAAAGAGAGAAACAACTTTATTTAGTTTTTCACATGGCCTTAGTTGCTCCAACACTTAGTTGTGTACGTGGTGCTGGGGTTTGAACCGGGGTCCTCGTGCTTGCCAGGCAAGCACTGAAACCACTGAGCCACTGTTTAACTTAATTCTTAAGATCTAAATGTGTCATCATCCTCCACTGGTTCGCAAGACATGGAACATTTTAGAATTTCTACAGAGAAGAAAGATTCGTGAGGCTGTTTTTAGGCCTCCATCCTTCAACTGTCTAACTAACTTCACAGCAACTTCCAAGAGGCAGTAAGTCACTTCCGTCAAATTCCGAAGACTTCCTCAAGTGCAGAGCACCATGGAGTGGTCTGCCTCAGGCTGAGATGCTTTCTCACTTCAGTAATTATACGTTATAACATTTATTTATGAATCAGAGTCAAGTGAAAAAGGGGGGAAAAGTCAGTTTTCTGTTATCCTGGCCATAGAGAAAGGAGCATATTCTCACAATCTCCTCTCAAAACAACCTGCTGGGTGTGGGGCTCTGAGAGTTCTAATGTGTGGTTGAGGGATCCAAACTCTTCACTGTTGAAGCTCCTATATGTGATTCACTGACTGGACAAAAACACTTCTCTTTCTCTTGTTCTCCCAACTTCTGCTGGACAGGTGTAAACAGCTAATTGTATATGATTTCTGAAAAAGGTAAAAGTACTAGAATTCATCTGTTATAATGGATAGGTCATCAGGGACAGCACCCTTCTCATACCTTGTTCCCGGCTCTCTACCACCAACTCACCAGCAACCAGAGTTTGTTCTGTTTTCAAAATTTTACCTTTATTACAATTTGTCTTAATCTTTTCCACGGTACACATAATCTATTCTTGTGTTATTTACTGATAATAAATAGATCTCATGCAAACAGTACTGTTCCCTGAATGATCCTTCTGTCCCATAATTAAACATTGGATAATGAAAGAAGAGGAAACCCAGGTTCAAAGATCAGTATGTTCAAGAAACCGAACAATTACAAGCTTGTTAGTTCGTATTGTCACCTTTCAAACAAGAGTAACATGCACACACCTTTCTTGATTTATTTCTAGAAACATATTCCTGGGAGGAGCCAATTTACACATTTCCAAAGTGCTCTTTTCACATGTGAACTGGCTCAGGACTCAGGAGAGATATTTTTTTCTGATTCACAATCGTGGTTGAATAAATAAACTGATCCTTAATCATTTCCTCTCTTGAACTTCATAAGAACATCACCAAGAATCACAGTATGTAAGGACTGAGTGTGACCTCAGAGACTGTTTAGCTCAGAGCTCACTGTACCCTTTGGACAGGTGGGGAAACTGAAACCCTACAAGTTTAAATAATTAGTCACACAGTGACCTACTCAGCAGTTTTAGTTTATGAAGAAACCACTAATTATTAGGTAGTAGAATTATTTTAGTTCACGTTATCTTGCTTATAAAATTATCAAAAAACATCAGTCTGAGTCATTTGTGCTGCAGAACATGATGTGGCACTGCTGTGCCCTGGGCCCTGCAGGTCCCAAGTCTTACCTTGCCAACAAAGGACCACCAAGGAACAAAGCAGCTGTGAAGATAGACATCAGACCCTAGTGAGTATAATTCTTTCCTTACTCTTCCAAGTAGTTCCTTTCTGTTTTCTTCTCTACATGATGAAATATTTAAACACTACAGTGGACAATCAAGAATATATAGGGAGGAATGGAAGATGGTGATCAGCAGAAGGGCTGCACGTAGCAACTCTCAATGAAATAGGGCACCAATGGAGGGAGAAGTGCCTTTCTGTGAGGTGGGTGAATGGCAAAATTTCACTGAAGCTCATTAGTAGACAAATAGGAAAATGAGAGACTCAGAGGCTTGGATACAATAAACAAGGGGCCACGCAGCTCCAGCTGCAAGGACCAGTGCCCCGTGGCCACGCTGCTGGTTTGGCACAGAGGGAGGGAAGAACACTCAGAAATACAGGAAGGACAAAGTGGCACAGAGAATCCTGCTGTCAGAAGGGCTCCCACTCCAGCTGAACCCAGGGTCTGCATTAGTGCACATGACTTAGACATGCCTCCAAATGGGTCATGGAGAGTCAGGGAGATGCCATCTTGAGAAAGGGGGCAGTCCAGGCAGCTGCTCCGGGAGCTGGGAGTTCGGTCAGAGGCTGCCCCAGGTGTGGCAGCATTGGATGCTGACTGCCCTAAGAGTCCCGTGATCTGACTGCCTCAGGCCCCATGAGTTCAGGGTAGAGACGTTCCCTGAAGCCATGTGTTCAGGAGTGCCTCTCAGGCACCACAAATTTGGGGCAGATATGGCCCCAGGAGGTGCACATGGGGCTGGTGAAGGTCTTAGGAACTCTGCCCCAGGTGCCAGGAATTCAGGATGGCCAAGCCCCTAGGATCAGTAAGCTATCCTTACAGCTGCCCTGGGATCCACAAGATTGCCAGTGACTGCTGGGGCCTTGGCTGAAGTGGGACAGGAGTCTGTGCAGGTGGTCACAAAAGTCCCAGGGTCTCAACCCAGGAAAGCCAAAAAGTGGTATCCATAGGGAGCAGTGGCGGTGAAACCCTGCACCCCTCCATATGACAAGAATACTGGGAAGATTCCTGGGAAGCTGATTTCCTGCTGACAACAGCAAAAGCCAGGCCCTCCAGCAACCTAACCCTGGAAATGCCTCCATCCAGGAGCCAGATGTGATCATCAACCCACACTGTCTATTTTGACCTCCTCAGTGGAAATAACCCATAATCCTCCAAACTTTCCATTAAGATCTTGTTTGTTTTATTTTGTTTTGATTTCTCTGGTTTGTTTGTTTTTGTTTCTTGTTTCTTTTGCTTTGCTTGTTTTGCTGTGGTTAGTGTTTGTTTGTGTCATTGCAGACCAGCACATTTTGTTTTGTGCTGTATACGCTCCTGGTGATGAGCTTCTCTGCTACCCCTTCTTCATTTTCTTCCAGCAGCAGCTAAACATTATTCCTTTCTCTCTCACCTACCCAAAGTCATTACCTCAGTCTCTTCCTCTTTAACCATCTTTTCATTAGAATATCCTACATTTCTCCACTCTCTTGCTGCTCTGGCTTCAAACTCACAAGATCCTCTCTACCTTCCTATCACATCTCCTTTGCTCTCAAGTCTCTTTTTCCTTACGTAGGGAAGTACTAGAAATCTAAAGTGAATGCCAAATTTGCAAATGGGTGTTTGCTTTAAGACAGGTATAGTCTGACAGTTATAGTCTGGTGGAAGATAGTTGCTAATCCTTCCAGTCCACTCATAGGTGATAATTAACATTGTCACAATTATAGAGGGGAAAAATGTAACTAGTACAATGCTGTATTGTATGCATTGGCTGTACATATTGACTCTTTTCCCTTATCTCATGAGGTATTGGAAATTGTAAAGGTCAATAATAATTCGCAGGTCAGTGAGCCTGTTGAACTGTACCATTCAAATTGTACCCCAGCCCAAATAAGTGAAGGAAAAAAAAAAAAACCATAACCCATCAACAAAGTTCCAAAGTGAAAGAATCAGTGAGAGGTCTCAGGTCCCACTCCCTGACACTGAAAATGAGGAAAAAGTGAAACAATTCTCATCCTCAAACCTATAATTCCTCAGCCAAGGAGTCTCTGGATAGGCACCTGGATGAAAACTTAGAAAGTGTAACAACAGCCTGATTATTAAAATGATTGAAGAATTAAAAGATTTAAGAAAGGAAATAAGAGAACAATTAAAGGAGCTTAAACACCATTTCAATAAAGAATTAGAGTCATTGAAAAAAGATGTAACAGAGCTCTTAGAATCAAAAAACAATGAAAAGCTCAATGGAAGATATTAATCTCAGCATAAACTCAGTAGAAAATAGAACTTCAGCTCTTGAAGAAAGAACAATAGGGCTAGAACAGTGGCTCAGCGGTTTCAATGCTTGCCTGGCAAGCACGAGGACCCGGGTTCAAACCCCAGCACCACATACACAACTAAGTGTTGGAGCAACTAAAGCCATGTGAAAAACTAAATAAAGTTGTTTCTCTCTTCCTCTGTCTCTCTCACTGTCCCTCTCTCTTTAAAAAAAGAAAGAAAGAAAGAAAGAACAATGAACAACAAAGACAGGCTGCATAATCTTGAATGCAGAGAGAGTAGACAAAACAAAACAAAACAAAACAAAACAAAAACCTTATTGATCATGATCAGAATTTCCAAGAAGTATGGGATGAAATCAGAAGAAATAACCTGAGACTCATTGGGATAGGGAAGAATATTGAGCAACAAACAAATGGCAGGAAGAAACTTCTCAATGAGATAATCAAAGAAATGTTCCCTCATATCAGAATAGAACCAGATATTCATATTCAAGAGGCCTATAGGACCCAAAATTGACTTAACCAAATGAGAAACTCATTAAGACACATCATATTCAAAATGAGTAACAGAGAAAACAAGGAAAAAATATTGAAAGTGATAAGAGAAAAACACCACATCAGGTTCAGAGGCAAACCAATAAGGATCACTACAGATTTCTCAAATCAGACCATAAAGGTGAGGAGAACATGGAATGAAAATTTTCAAATATTGAAAGAAAATAATTGTCAGCCAAAAATACTATGCCCAGCAAAACCCAGCTTAAATTTGATGGGGAAATAAAATCTTTCCCTGATAAGAACAAATTAGCAACATACATGAACAAATACCAGCTCTACAGAGAAACTCAAATGCAAACTTCAGAGTAGCAAGCAAAAAAAACCCAAAGCCCACAATCAGATGAAAGTCAATAAATCATAACTAACTCACTAAAAGATAGCCAAGATGGCATAAAATACAGCCAAAGTCACAATGCCAGAGAACCAAAATCACATATCTGTTCTAACACTGAATGTGAATGGGCTCAATGCCCCAATCAAAAGGCACAGATTAGCAGACTGGATCAAAAGACAAAATCCAACAATATGTTGCTTATAGGAGACTCCACCTCACAGGCAAAGACAGCCACATATTGAAGGTAAAAAGTTGGAAAAAAAACCTACCATGCTCACAGCCTACAAAAGCAAGCTGGTGTTGTTATATTCAACAAGGTAGTTTTCAACAAAAAAATTAATCAGAAGAGACAAATAAGGCCACTATATCTTAGTTAAGGGAATGCTTCATTAAGAAAATGTAACCATTGTTAACATTTATGCACCAAACTCCTTTTCTCCCAAATGTTGAAAAATTACACCATGACATTAAATCACTTATAGATCACAACACAATAATATTGAGGGACTCTAATATGCCTTTATCACCAACACATAGACCATCAAAACAAAAAAATCAACAAAGAAGTCTCCAGACTAAATAATTCTATAAATCAAAATGACCTAACAGACATCTACAGGATATTCCATCCCAAAGCAATGGAGTTTATCTTCTCTTCAGCAGCACATGATCCTTTTCCAAAATAGATCATATCTTAGTTCACAAAGGTAATCTAAGCAATAACAAAAAAAGTTGATATAATCTCATGTGTCCTATCACACCACAATGGTGTGTGTGTGATAATTATTAATTAACAGCAAGAAAAATAACAGAAAGTACATAAATACATGGAGTTTGAATAACACCCCCTTTAATGAAGAATAAATGGACCAAAGAGGAAATGGAAACAGAAATGAAGGAATTCTTGGAAGTGAATGAAAATGAAGGCACAATGTATTATAACCTCTGGTACAGTATGAAAGCATTCTTAAGAGGTAAATTTACAGTGCTGAGAGCCTTCATAAAAAATCAGGAGAGAGTCCAAATAAATAAACTTATGCTATACCTCAAATCATTACAAAAAGAAGAACAATCCAATCCCAAATCTAGTAGAAGACAGGAAATAATCAAGATCAGAGTTGAAATCAATGAACTTGAAAACAACAACAAAACAAATGTAAAGAAAAACAGCAAAAGAAGAATCAATGAAACAAAAAGTTGGTTCTTCCAAAAAAAAAAAAAAGTAAAATTGACAGACCCCTAGCCAATCTCACCAAAAGAAAGAACGAAATGAAGCAAATCAAAAAAATCAGAAACGAAAATTGAGACATCACCACTGAGTCATCTGAAATCTAGAGGATTATTAGAAACTATTTTGAAAAATTATAGTCTGCCAAGTTGGAGAATCTGGAGGACATGGACAAATACCTAGCCAAATATGACATTCCCAAACTGACACACAAAGATATTGAACAGCTCAACAGACTACTACTATCAGGTGGTGAAATTGAAACAGCAATCAAAGCCCTTCCTACAAAGAAAAGCCCAGAACCTGATGGATTCTCAGCTGAGTTCTACCAGACTTTTACAGAAGAATTAAAGAATTAACACCTCTCCTTAGTAAACTATTCCATGAAATTGAAAGGGATGGAACCCTTCCAAACACTTTTTATTAGGCAACCATAATGCTGATACAAAAACCCAACAAAGACACAGCAAGAAAAGAAAACTACACCAATATTCCTGATGAACATAGACACAAAAATTCTTGTCAAAATCCTAACAAACCACATCCTAAAACACATTAAAAAGATAATACATCACAATCAAGTGGACTTCATTCCATGCAAGGCTGGTTCAACATATGCAAATCGATACATGCAATTCTCAGTTAAACAAAATTAAAGACAAAAAACCATATGATCCTCTTAATTAATGCAGAAGTAGCCTTTGACAAAATCCAACACCCATTTATGCTCAAAACTCTTGAGAAAATAGGGATCAAAGGAACTTACCTTAGGTTTGTCAAGGCCATTTATGACAAACTCACAGCCGACATTATACTTAATGGAGAAAAACTGAAATCATTCCCACTAAACTCAGGAACAAGACAAGGCTATCCACTCTCACCACTCTTGTTTAATTTAGTCCTTGAAACCCTAGCCACAGCAATCAGACAAGAGAAAGAAATCAAAAGGATTTGAGTAGGAAAAGAGGAAATTAAACTATCTCTATTTGCCGATGATGTGATCCTATACCTAGAAGACCCAAAAAACTCTCTTAGAAGACCTCTAGAGCTTATACATGAATTCAGCAAAGTGGCAGGATAGAAGATCAACACCCATAAATCAATAGCTTTCCGATACTCCAACGGCAATTTTGCTGAAGAAGAAATCAGGAAATCCATCCCATTCACAATAACCTCAAAGAAAATAAAATACTTGGGAATTAACATAACAAAGGAAGTAAAAGACTTCTACAATGAAAATTATCAAAGACTGAAGAAGGAAACTGAAGGAAACCTGAGAAGATAGAGAGACATCTCATGTTCTTGGTTTAGCAGAACCAATGTAGTAAAAATGGCCATTCTGCCCAAAGTACTGTAGATTCAACCCAATCCCCATCAAGATACAAATGTCATTCTTCACAGATAAAGAAAAATCAATTCTCAAATACATTTGGAAAGAAACCGAGAATAGCCAAACAAAGCACTACTAAGCAAAACAAACCAAAAACAACAACAACAAAAAAACAAAACACAAGCTCTAGGAGCAAAAACAGCATGGTATTGTATTGCAACGGAATAGAATAGAAGACACTGAGACTAACCCACCATTTTGTTGATATTCAACAAAGAGGGCAAAAATATACCTTGGAGGAAAGACAGCCTATTAAACAAACAGTGCTGGACAAACTGGACAACTATATGCAGACAACTGGAATTAAATCCTTTTCTCTCACCCTGCACAAAAATTAAATTGAAATGGATCAAAAAACTAGGAATTAAACTAGCAACCATACAATTATTAGAAGACAAAATAGGATCAACTCTCTGTCATATTGATGTAGTCTCCTTCTTCCTTAGCAAGATTCCTGTAGCAGATTTAAAACCAGGTATTAATGAATGAGATGCCATTAAACTGAAAAGCTTTTGCACAGCTAAGGAACTAGTCAAGAGTGTCAAGGGAGAACCTACAGAATGGGAGAAAATCGTGGCCTAGTACCTCTTCAACAGGGGGCTAATATCCAGAATATACAAAGAACTTAAAACCAAAACCACAAACACTCCGATCAATAAATGGGCTATGGAACTAAACAGAAACTTCTCAACAGATGAAGTTGAAAAAGCCAAAAGATATATGAAAAAGTGTTTTATATCACTAGCAATCAGAGAAATGCAAATCAAAACTTTACGGAGATTCCACCTCATTCCTGTCAGAATGGCAAAAATGAAGAATACTTATAATAACAGATGCTGGAGGGGTTATGGGGAGAAAGGCACACTAACACACTGTGGTGGGACTGCAGACTGGTACAGCCACTCTGAAAAGCAGTGTGGAGACTCCTCAAACAATTGGGGATGGAACCACCATTCAATCCAGCTATCCCACTCCTAGATATTTTCCCCAGAAGAACTAGAATCAGCTTATTACAGAGATACAGCTACAACAATGTTTATAGCAACTCGTTTTACAATAACGAAATTATGGAAACAACCTAAATGCACTTCACTGGATGAATGGATCCAAAACTGTGAAATGTGTGTGTGTGTGTGTGTGTGTGTGTGTACAATGGAGTTCTACTAAGCTATTAGAACAATATCATAACTTTTGCAGGTAAATGGCTGAAAATGGAAAAAATTATGCTGAGTGAAACAAACCAAACCCAGAGAATCAAGGGTTGAATGTTTTCTCTCATATGTGGAAGCAAGAATAAAATCTATGACAGGATGAAAGTTAGTCATATTTATGTCATAGACCCACCAAATCTGAAGTAACACATAAGCTGTGGAGACTATAGCTATGAAGCAGGTGGCGCAAAAGGGAGGGAGGAGAGGGAGGAAAAAATGGGGTGTTCAGCACTGTAGAGTACAGTTGTCACCCATGAGAACCCCAAACACACCCAGGAAAGCATATAAATCTAGTACTTTTGATGTTTAAATTACATGTATATGCTAATTTATATCTGTAACTTGGGGGAACTACAGAGGATTCATGAGATCGAGGAGTGGGGGAAGCAGAGGAGATCCTGAACAAGGATCAAGTTTAAGCAACTCTGTCAATATGTATGCATGTATGAAGGTGAACCAACAAATCACTTGGTTGGAAGATTATTCTGATCCAAAAAAAAAAAAAAAAAAAAAAAAAAAAAAAAAAAAAAAAATATATATATATATATATATATATATATATATATATATCATGTCCAAATTTGCCATGGTTAGGGAATTCAGTGATGAATAATTGTTTTGATAACTATTCTGAGAGCAATCTTGTTTTAATCATCATCCTAATATTCATTATGTACTTTCCTGCCTTAGGTAACATATGGTAGAAAGCAGAATGAATATTTTCTGGATTATTCTGGGTAGTGAATATGTTCTCTTTTCATACCATGATGTCCTAAAGAGTAACTGATGTGTGAGATAGGAAGCCAGCTTTGCTCCCTCAGTTATTCTAAATGGGGCATCCTCAAAATATTTTTGTTTATGAACCCCATAAAAGAACTGTCAAATCTCTTGAAAAAAAATTTTTATACATTTTAAAACTGCTAGCTAAATGTTTTACCCTAAGTTTATATAGTTGTAGAGTCTATTTTCCAGGGTACTGTATAATGTATACATTCTTTAAATATATGAATTAAATTATGTTTCTTTTTTCTTTTTTTTCCAGGGTTGAGGCCTTGTGCGTGCTAGGCAAGCACTCTGCCACTGATCCAAATCCCCAACCCCTAAATAGATGAATTAAGATAGGAACTATAGATCCAATCTGTGCCTAACTTCTGCTACATATCCTATTAGACCTCAAAGTCAAAACACATTTTCCACACAGGAAATGCTTAAGCTCATTTTTAGATTCAAATAAACACATTAATATGTTCTCTGACGGTTTTTCGATTCTTATTTGAAATTAGATCAATACTAGTTGAAAGGATGGAGACGTCTCTTGAGTTGAGCTTCAGCCCTGTGGTTTGCAGGAGGAAGAGGCAGGCCCAATCTACATTTTTCAATCGAAAAATCATGGAAAAGCAACTGGAGTTATCAATCCACAAACATGCTTTGAGGAAACTTGAATGTCTATTACTCAGTGAAAAAGACCAATTTGAAAAGGCTACATATGGCAAGATTCCAACTATATGACATTCTGAAAAAGGCTAACACTACGGAGACAGTAAAGGATCGGTGGTTGCCAGGGCTCACTGGGGAAGGAGAGGGTACAGAGGATTTTAGGAGAGAGAAACTGTCATGCACGATACTATAGTGGTGGGTGGGTGTCTTTATCCATTTGCCCAAGCCCACAGGAAATAAAACACCAAAAGTGACCCCAACAGCATGTCAGAATCGGTCCATCCTTGGTAACAAATATCCCACTCTGGTGGGGGATGTTGATAGTGGGACAGATGGAGTTTGGGGAAATATGGGAAATCTTAATAGTTTCAAATCAATTCTCCTGTGAACATAAAATAGCTCTAAAAAGTAAAGTACCCTCTAAAAAAAAATAAAAGATATTGGACTAGATTTGGCCAGACTCATCAGAGGTGATCTATTGATAGCTCCCAGGTGGTGTAATATCAGACTGAGTCACTCTCCTGGGGACCATGCCATGTTGGTCTGTCATTTCTGCATATCATTGTCTAATGATGCCAAGAAAATCAGCCCCCAGACGGGGAATACAGCTCCATGAAGCAAAGAGAAATTTCCATTCTGAGAAGGGGCATATCTGCAATCCAAAAATGAGAATTCTGAAGTCAGGAGGAGATTTGGTAGGAAGGGAGGAAATTTCTTTTTCCTTTGTGAGAAGAAGGACTTCAGAATCAGGGCAAGGATATGCCCAGAGAACTGTTGGTGAAGCCCAGTGGTGAGAGGAGGTGGCTACTGGGCACAGGCAGGTGGGTGGGTGGCAGTGAAGCTGGCACGAGGCCCGCCCTGGGTCCCTGAGCTGAGAGTTGCTGTTATTCTTCATGTCAGCCTGTCTGCAGATTTGGCACAATGTGGCAGCTGGTCCCAGCTCAACTGTGGGGAGATAAGGCAATGCTCTGTGCACAGGACGTGCTCAGGACAAAGGCCAAGAGAGAGCAGCAGTTGCCTGAGGCCTCTCATTTCTGCTTCTGTAAATCCTTACTTCCAGCCAGCCCTACATCAAAACTTTCCACCAGGAGCTCGGGCAGGAGCTTAAGGCTGCCAAAGGAAAACTGGTAACTGAAAATCATCTGTGTGCTTAAATAAGCTCTGTGCCTGCAGAGGGAAGGGGAGATGGCTCCTCCTCTGGTGATAAAATGCACGGACCTATATAGTTGCTTTAAGTGACCGAGGCAGTACATGTGCATATTTCTGAATGCTAAGCCCTCATGTGTGCATAACAATACCAGATATGTGGGGTCCAAAGATATCTGGAGATAGAAAAATTGGAATCGAAAGACTCATCCAAGAGCCTCATTTTTTCCCTTCAAAGTATGAGATTGTGTGTGTGTGTGTGTGTGCGTGCGAGCGCGCGTGTGTTTGCGCACGCACGCACGCAACGCAGCAGCCTGGAAGCAGCAGTGACATGGCACTGAGAAAGCAAACCTCCTCCCAGCTTTTGTTTTGTACAAGTGCAGACAAATGGATTATTCTGGATGGTCTAAAAAACAGAGGAAAGGGAGGAAGGGAGGCCTGGCCTTGAAGCTTATGTGAGTTTCTTAGAACAAAGCCCCTCAAAGTGGACGTTTAAAACAACAGAAATTTATTCTCTCACAGTTCTGGAGGCTGGAAGTCTCAAGTCAAGGTGTCAGCAGAGCCCTACTGATGCGGGGTTTTTGAGATGAGGCCGGATTCCCTGCTCCCGCTGGTGAATGGAGTCTGGGCCTTTACAGACTCCAGCAGCCAAAACAGCACGCTTTTAGTGTTTGCAGCCATTCCCAGTTAAAACTGGGAATTTGGGCTGAATGCAGGTGTCTGCAGCTGAAAGTGGTAGCAGCTCCCCAGCTAAAAGTTGGGTGTTGCAGCTCTTGGTGTGGTGGAAATTCATCCCGGGAATTCGGCCCCAATCTCCTGGGTTCTTGTCTCATGAATTTGAAGAATAAAATCCACGGACAAACACGGAAGGAGGAGTAAAAGGAGTAGGATTTATTTAGGAAGAAGAGCAGAGACTCCGCAAAGCGGAAGGGCACCTGGAAGCAGGACACCGTCTAATGGAGGTTAGGGCAGGGGTTATATTGATTTGGGATATGAGCATAAGTAACATTCATGCAAAGCAGGCATTGAGAAATGCATCAACTCCATTGGTTAAAATTTATGTAAAACAGGCATTGAAACTGGTCAAGAACACCGTTGGTTAAAACAAAAGGTGGCAAATATTTTTTAGTATCCACCTGTGACCACCCCCATCTTAGTCAGGGACTAGGGTGAGCCTCAAGGTCTTTTTGCATTTGAAGGCCCTGAGCACACCCTGTCAATCACTCTCTGCCTCTGCCAGCTAGCTCTTGGATTGGGGCCCTCTGTCCTGACTACCTAGCCATTTCACGGTCTCTCCTAAACCGTCTCACTACTCTCTGGAGACTCCAGGGAAGGACTCTTCCTCGCCCCTGCCAGCTTCTGCGGGTTGCTGGCAAGCTTTGGCATTCTATGACTTGGAGACACATTCCTTCAGTCTCTGCCTGATTGACATTTGGCTTTCTCCTTGCACATCCTTTCCTTTCTCATAAGCATGTCAGTCATGAGTAGGCCCACACTAAAACCCCATCTTCACTGATTGTATCTTCATAGGTTCTGTTTCCAAATAAGGTTACCACCCGAAGTTCCAGGAAGTACATAAATTGTAGGTGGTGGGGACACTATTAAATGTAGCACAGAGGTAAAGAGTCAGAAGCAACCCCTGCTCCAACGGAGCTCTGAGGATTTGGTGGGGAGACAGAGGGCTTTGTTGTGGTGCTTCAATTGGCTGTATTTGAATTCTTCAGCAATCAGTGATTTGATTGCCACCCATAAATCTGAACACCACTGATTCTTTGACAGCCACTTGACCATTTTGGAGAACTGATCAACAAGGATGGGTGAGGACTTTCATAAGTTACTGCTGATTTGGGGAAAATCAGTGGGTTTTGAAATAACACTTTTTAAAAGACCTATAAAATGCTTCAAAACTCCTGGTCAAGCATGAAGTGAGATATGAACAAAAATGTCAGAAAGAACACAAAGACCACCTTCCTAGGATTTATGAAAGCAATTTTTCTGTAAATTCCAGGTGAATTCACAAAAGGGAACAACACAGATGATCATTTTTTTTTTAAAAAAAGAACAGTGAGAGAGAAAGATACAGAAACAGAGAGAATCAAATTTTTTTGAGTTTTTCACATGGCTTTCGTTACTCCAACACCTAGTTCTGTACGTGGGTGCTGGGGTTTGAACCCATGTACTTGTGCATGCCAGGCAAGCGCTGTAACTGCCGAGTCACCGCTCCAGCCCACAGATGGTCATTTTTAAGGTCACCATCTCAGATTCTGAATTTTTCTCAGAAAAACAAAATCTTCTCCAGGAATACACGGGCAGCCCCAGCATATTCCAACACAGCCATGCTACCTGAGTTATAGGCTAAGCTCTTGGGATTGTTGGTGGAATAAGTCCCTGGCAGATATCAATCAGAAAATATATACCATAGGTCTTAGGCTGGAGAAGTGGGGATTTTAAGTAGATGACTCCACAGTGATGAATATCCAAGGCCAGAAATGATATCTACTGATGGAATAGCTAAGATATATTCATTTTCTAGGGTTACTATAACAAAGTACTATAAACTGAGTAGCTTAAATAGCAAAACTTTACTATCTCATGTTGCTGCAGTCAAGATCAGGTGTCAGCAGAGCCACACTTCCCCTGAAGGTGTCCTAGATTCTGGTAGTTCTTTGTCTCGTGGCAGCGGAACTCCAATCTGCACCGCATGTTTTATGTACGTGTGTGTGTCCATCTCCAAATTTCTTCTTTAAGAACACTAGTTCATTTTAAATTAGAGATCCACCCTCCCCCAGTGCTTAACTAGTAACTATCAACCTGTAAACACTATTTCCAATATGGCCATGTTCTCAGATCCTGGGGTTAGAACTTCAAACTGTAGATTTTGTGGGGACACAATTTGGGATTGTTTACCTAAGTAGCAGAGATTAATTCTGCAAAGAGTAATAAATGTATTCAGGAATAAACATTGCAAGGTAATGGGAATACAATGCCATAGTAAACTGTGAGCATATTCAGGGAAGTCAAAAAAGACACGTGCTTTTAAAGGTGAAATGAGGAGGATTACATAATTTTGAAATAATAATCCTTGGATGTGTGTCATAATCAGGGTTATTGTCAGTCATGGTTGAATAGGATGTTGCTGGACAGATGTTCTTGTAAGAAGTATTTTTGTGCAAAATTGTGGTTCTTACGGTCCTTTGTGCTAGCTCCTGTTATTAGACGTATATGTGCATGAGATCCCCTCCTTCATTACTGCCCAGCTTTATTTATTTATTCATTCGTTCGTTCAGGTAGTGAGATTAGGAGAGACAGTGAAATGGCTAGGTAGTCAGGACAGAGGGCCCCAATCCAAGAGCTAGCTGGCAGAGGCAGAGAGTGATTGACAGGGTGTGCTCAGGGCCTTCAAATGCAAAAAGACCTTGAGGCTCACTACCGTCCCAACTAAGAGATGGGGGTGGTCACAGATGGGTACTAGGAAGTACCCACCTTTTGTTTTAACCAATGGTGTTCCTGACCAGTTTCAATGCCTGTTTTACATAGATTTTAACCAATGGAGTTGATGCATTTCTCAATGCCTGCTTTGCATTAATGTTGATTATACTCATACCCCAAATCTATATAACCCCTGCCCTAACCTCCATTAGACGGTGTCTTGCTTCCAGGTGCCCCTCTGCCTTGCGGAGTCTCTGCTCTTCTTCCTAAATATGTCCTACTCCTTTTACTCCTCCTTCCGTTGTTGTCTGTGGATTTTATTCTTCAAATTCATGAGACAAGAACCCAGGAGATTGGGGCCGAATTCCCGGGATGAATTTCCACCACACCAAGAGCTGTAACACCCAGCTTTTAGCTGGAGAATTGCTAACACTTTCAGCTGCAGACACCTGCATTCAGCCCAAATTCCCAGTTTTAACTGGGAATGGCTGCAAACAGTAGAAGCGGGCTATTTTGGCTGCTGGAGTCTGTAGTGGCCCAGGCTCCATTTGCCAGCGGGGCAGAGAATCTGGCCTCATCTCAAAAAACCCCCGCATCAATACCTTTAAATGCTTCGCAGATGGAGCAGAGCGAGCTGAGGAGTTGCTTCCCCCACCTGAGGCTCTGCAGTGAACCCTGCCTAGGCCTGAAGACCTGTGGGGAAGACCCCTCACCAACTAGCAGGTGACTGGTGGGAGAGTTAACATCTTGGGAAGCCCAGGCTTGGATGGGCATCTGGGTAGGGATTTCAGAATTTTCTTTGCAGAGATCCAAAGATTGCTTAAGAGGTGAGAAGAGAAGAGATTGATACCAAAATCAAATACATCAGCTTGCCTTTCACTCCAGCTGCAGCCCCAGCAGGTTTACCTCCCCCATCCTAGAAGATAGCTGGGCCTTTGTGTTCCCAGCCAGACTAGGGGTGCTTTTGTGTGGCACTGCAGGAAGTAGCGGTTGCCAAGCACCAAGAAGACACCCCTCCTCCTGGCTTTTGTTTTGACTAGGCCTGGGCTTACTGAGGGGAAGGAGGCTGCCTAAGAGGGAGAGAGAATGGGGAGTGCAGAACTGAACAGACCTCAGCAACTGTAGGAACTGGAGGCTTTTGAGAGCTCCACCCCAGAACTGGGAGAGGAATGTGGGCCTCTGTGATTCCCACACCTACAGAAGCAACACCCCCCCCCCAACATATTCATATTACCTCGAACCAGTTGAGGGGAAAGGGCAGGATCTCAGTGGATTAGATTCCTGACCACACCTCGGTGCCCACCCAGTCCTTATGGAAATTAGAAAAAGTGCCCCAAGACTTGCCTCTTACACAGGATGGGGTGCAGATTACAGACAACATTTCAGTTCCCGCTTGCTTGTTTACTTACACAAATGTTGCCGGTCCTCCGTCTCCTAATTCTTTGCAGTTATTTTTACTTCTTTCATTATATTTTCTACATCTCTTTAGTCCTTATTACACTGCCTCCCAACTTCTATAACTTACCTTATCTTTACATACCAATTTTTATGGTCTTTGTTTCTCCACTTCTAGTTTATTTGCGTTTTGTCTATAAATTGATTTTAAAAATTAGTACTTACCCCATAGCATTTATAACAGCTTGATTGTGAATATATCATTCACTGTAGAATTAAATGAAGTAATACTACAAGACAGTTCTAGGAGAGATAGTGAAATGGCTAGGTAGTCAGGACAAGGGCCCCGTCTAAGAGCGAGCAGGTGGGGAGCAGAGAGCGTTTGACCGGGCATACTCAGGACCATCATATGCAATTGGCCATGAGGCTCACCTGAGGGAGCAACTCCTTTGTCCCTGAGGCAGGAAAACTAAGAAATGGGGGTGGACACTGATGGGAACTTGGAAAGAATTGCTACCTGTTTTGCATAGATTTCAACCAATGATGCAGATGCATTTCTCAATGCCTGCTTTGCGTGAATGTTAATTATGCTCATACCCCAAATCAGTATAATCACCCTCCACCCCCCACCCCCTTGGCCTAACCTCCATTAGATGGTGTCCTGCTTCCAGGTGCCCCTCCGCTTTGCGGAGTCTCTGCTCTTCTTCCTTAAATAAATCCAATTCCTTTTACTCCTCCTTCCGTGGTTGTCCTTGGATTTTATGCTTCAAATTCATGAGACAAGAACCCAGAAGATTGGCGCCAAATTCTCCAGGGTGAATTTCCACCACACCAAGAGCTGCAACACCCAGCTTTTAGCTGGAGAGTTGCTAACACTATTTCGGCTGCAGACACCTGCAGCCAGCCCAAATTCCCAGTTTTAACTGGGAATGGCTGCAAACACTAGAAGGGCTATTTTGGCTGCTGGAATCTGTAGTGGCCCAGACTCCATTTGCCAGCGGGAGCAGAGAATCCAGCCTCATCTCGAAAACCCTGCATCACTATGAGACAGAAATGTACTCATGTGTCACTAAAGACTGACACTAGAAAAAAAATGACCAAGTGTTAAAGCCAAATAATTAATTTTCTTACAAAATTATATGCTACATTTTAGATTGTTTCATGTTGAAATCCTCACTTTGCTATAGATAAATTTGTTTTTCTTTTACTTTCTAATTGCCTTTTTTTCCTAAGAAAAATATATGCCTTTCCTTTTCACAAATGCCATCTAGATTCTTAATGACATTTGTCAAGGGGAATCCATTGACCTTCCTTGATTTGTTGTTTTAATTTGAGCAGATTGCTTTCCGTGTCTGCCGCATAATCTCCATCACGGTGATAGGGAACAGACAGATGTGAGTGGTGGGGCCATGAAGTTAAGGGAGTAATTCTATAAACTGGGCCCATAGTGCTGACCCCACATGCTTTCTCTTTTAAAAGGCAATTTACCTCCAGCCCTGCCTGGCCTAAGTTGACGGGAACTACCTGTTACCTACGAAGAAATGCAGGCCTGAAATGCCAATAAGAAGAACACATTTGCCCTGAAGGTGTGCACTTTTGAGCACAGACGAGATCCCAGAACTCAGGGTGAAAACCATGATTCCCCCTAACCAAAAATATCTCTAAGAACAGGGGACAAGTTGTGGCATGCATGCAGAGCAGTTCGCCGTAGATAGGTAGGCCGTTTATCTACAAAGAAAGAGAAAGTGAAAACTGAGAAGGGAGAGATTAGTAGCAGGAATGAAACCGTTTCCCACTGAATTGATAGAGAAAAGGGATTATTGACCTTGACCACGCCTCCTTGTAAATATGTTAACGATAGCTGTCAGAGAGAGTCGGCAACCAGGTGTCAAAACGATCAATTAAGGAACCCTAGAGATATATAACCAATCACACCATTACTCCAATGTGAAAGCAAAATAAAGAACTTTTCAGACATGCATAACTGAATGGACAAAATTGTTTTTGTCCATTACTCTACCACTACTGTATCTTCACTTCTGACAGCAGATGAATTTTTTTTCCCTACAGCAAGCAATTTTCCCATCCTTTATGGATATCAACTTGTTCTACAATTCAATTTAATTCTGAATACCTTGCTGGACTTAGTGCAGCCCCAACAGATGCAGAGCTCAGTCCCACAACCCTGCCTCCCTCTTCAGATCCCAGTTGAAGGTTCAGGTTTTGACCTCTACTTCTGACCACTTGCTATAAATAGAAGTCCCAATAATTTCCTACTCAGTTAGAAATACTTGCTAGGACTCAAATAAAAGGAATTTACTGATTAGATTACTAGTTAATTATAAAAGACTACAACTCAGATGGAAAAAGATACACAGGGCCAGTTATATGGGAAGGGTCATGGAGCCCTCTGTGGGTCCCAGACCCTCCCAACACCTCCATGTGCTCAACAGCCCAGAAGCTCTGCAACTCCATTCTTTTGGGCTTTTATGGAGACTTCATTACAATGGAGAGCGTGAGTAAATCATTGGGCCTTAGTGGTTCAGCCCCTCCCTTGTTTCCTGTGGAAATGGAATGGAAAGTTCCAACTCTAATTATACAGTCACCGGACAACCAGCTCCTTTCCATCTGTAGAGGCTTTCTGAAAGTCACTTGCTAATATAATCTCAGGTGTGGTTAAAAGGTGTGCGTCACAAATAACCAAAGATGGGGGCTGGAGCGGTGGCTCAGCGGGTTTCAGTGCTTGCCTGGCAAGCATGAGGACCCAGGTTCAAACTCAGCACCACGTACACAACTAAGTGTTGGAGCAATGAAGGCCATGTGGAAAACTCAATGAAGTTGTTTCTCTCTTTCTGTCTCTCTCACTGTCTCTCTCTCTTTAAAAAAAAAAAGATGCTTTGAAAAACAAAAACAAAAAACAAATAACCAAAGATATTCTTCTAGCAACATTATCACTTAGGAAATAACAGGATGTTTTAAGAGCTCTGTTCCAGAATCCAGGGATGGAGATCAAAATATATATGTCTTATTATATCACCACACTGTAATAGCTCAGAGACTTTCTACCATTCATTTCTCTGAAAAAAAAATTGAGGCTATATTTTAGCAAAACCTAAAATGAATACAAGGAAGAAGGTTAACAGGTCAAGATCACTCATTGCAAATTCACCTGGAATTTATGGAGCTATGTGGCATGATTGGCTAGAAAATAGAAAATTCAAAGCTAAATATCTTCCTTTAAAAACAATTCTACACAAATGCTTCAGAAAACAATTGTTAATGTGAAAACAAAATAAAACACAGCCTAACAACAGAAAAATGTTTGTTTTTTTTAAAATAGAGACTGACAGATTTGGTCTCTCCCCAAAAGACCTTCTGCACCTGGGTCTTGCCTATGATTTGGTGCTGGATGAGTTCAATGATTCAAGTACTTGCGCTTTGACAACCCAACCCTTCTACCCCAAAGCAGGTAGGAGGGCAGATGTTATTGTGCAAGTGTGGTGCACATGATATATTCTCTAGGCTTTACAAAATATTCTCTTTGGCTCTCTGGGTGAAGTTTGATTTCTCCAGAATTAGTCATTCTGTTTAAACCTCCCAGTCCTCTCATTTGATCACTAATTTTGGGAAATCTTTCTTGGTTACCTGGCAACAAACTAGCTGAGACTGACGGCTCGTGCCTCCCAGGGGAAGTACTTGAGTGTTCCCATGTGATAGAGAGCTCCCCTGCATCCAAGTGGAGAGCTGGTGCCCAAATTTAACTTCGCATGGTAGCAGACACCTTTAAATTCTCCAAATGCTGACAGCTGGCATTTCCAAGAGGTAGCCAGCACCCAAGTTTAGACTTCTTAGGATTCAAAGCCAAAATGTTCATTTCTCATGTTCAAGACCAGAGTCATATTCACTTAAAGAGAGAGCAACAGGAACTTAGGACTTTCAGCTGGAGCCCTGCAACACTGTCTGTGTTCAGCTACTCCCTGAATCAAACATGTCCTTCTATAGTAAGTGAGTCACCAGGGCCCTGAGCACTCTCTGCTCCCACATGTGGCCTCTGTTTTAACTGATCCCTTTGATTATTCTTGGAGGGTTAGATTGATTAACATGTGTATGATTTGGTTTCCAAAGCACCTATTTTCCCAACACAGCTTGCCCGCGATAGGCACGCTGTTACTGTGAGTGAGTGAGTGTGTGTGTGTGTGCGCACGCGCGCGCACGCACACATACACTGAGAAATAGGCTTTATTTTTGGATGGAAGTCCAAAGGGAACATATAGGCCAATTTTGTTGACAACCAGGCTGGGGCTTTACCTTGATGGAGCAGTGTCCAATGTTGGAACCCTAAGCCCAGTGTGATGAGCCACTAGAATTCTTTAGAGACCAAATCTCTGTATTCTGCAACCCCTTCTCTCCCCTTGGAATAAACATACTGTTGGTCTGGTGAGTGGGGGATTGGAGAAAATAGATTGGAAGGCAGCCACTAGCCTCTCTGTTCATTATTCGGTAGGCATAGAGTTATTACAGTATTTCAACACAGATCTCACAAAATTAAAACAACTCCTGGCCAGGTTTGGAAACAGGACATGGGACCTTCTTGTGGGTTCTTGCTCACTAGAGTCAGTATGGAGTTTGGGTCCTAAAAAGTGCTCAAGGACTTAAATTCCCAATAACCATATCCATGGGTCTATTAAAACAACTGGGGCTTACAGAGGAGATAAGAAATCTGTATCTCACATGGTTCTTCTCTCTCTTATGAGAGAGAAAAGAGACTGCTTGGCTCACACTCTGGAGATTAGTGGGTCACCTCTTTCCCAAAGACATTGGACAGATCAAGGCCAATGTGTCTTCACATCCAAGATGTGATGGGATGAGGGTGCCTTCCATCAGGCCAAGTCAGTCTGAAAGTACAAGAAGCAGTGGACGCTTGAACTGGTCTATTGACCTGGATTGTGTTCCACACACAGAAGGTAAAGCAGAGCTTGACTGACATTCTTCCTCTAGTGATGAAACGGATTGAGCTAGTCTCCTCCTGCCAGCCTATCACCTGTGCCTTTGATCGGCAGCAGCACTATCTCTTTTAACTGGCCAATAGTTGCCCAGTATTTTGATAGAGAAAGATGTTTCTCAAAGGAGTATAGAACTCCAGAAAAACAGTGGTAGTTTCATTGGTCCAATTCCTCACCCTTCTGAAGGTGTCCCTTCTGGGTTGCCAATATGATACAGAAGTTTTAGGGTGAAACTTTATTGCCATCTTCCCCTGGCTGGTAAGACAAGTTTCCTCTGCTCCTGACAGCTGGTGGGCCCTGCCAGCAATTTCTTCTTCCTTCTGGGTTCTTGTCTAATGAATTTGAAGAATGAAATCCACAAATCAGGGTAAGTAAATGGAAGAACAATTGATTGATAAAACAGGAAACAGAACTCTTACAATGTGTAAGAGGGACCTGGATAGCAGGCTTTCTCTGCCTGAGTGTGCTTGGCTAGGGGTTTATATAACCCTTCGATCATTGCTATTGGCCCACACTTAAACAAATGAGGGTTTGAGAAAAGCATCAATGCTATTGGTTCAAAATTATGCTAATTAGGGAACCGAGATGCACTAACACTATAGGTCAAATCTCAAGTCTTGACTTTCATTCATGTTTGCCTTGCTTTCATTTTTCTCCTGCTTCTTGGGGAAGCAGGAGATTGAAGGTAGTGAACTGCACATGCTCTGTGGGGAGGGGTTATCTGGAGCTGCAGTGCCCTGTGAAGCTGGATTCTGCAGCAGCCCTCTGAGGTGGCTAGGCCTACTACCTAACATCAGCATGCCTTGATTCACCTGCGTGCTGACTTGTTGCGCTGCAGGGTGCTGACTTGTGCTGTAGGGTGCTGACTTGCAGGGACCAATAGACCAGTTGCTAGAAAACCTGATCAATAAGGTCTGGAGTTTTTACTTTACTTAGAATTAGATATTTCAATTATTGAAATAAATCTGACCATAAATAAATGTGACCCTATGGAGGTCTTTCCTGTATCCCAAGAGTTAAAAGATTCTTAAGACCTGCCTTAAATTCTTTCCAACAGACAGAGAAATATCTCATTGTCAGTTTTCAAAGGTCAATGAAGAGAAAAAATAAAGTTGTTGTTTTCTGGTTGCGCTCTGTTGAAACCGTCATTCCGTTAGGCTTACTCAGACCCAATTTCAAACATAACTTTGGAGGAAAGATGAAATAGAGGGGATGGAGTGGTGGCTCAGCAGTTACGGTGCTTGCCCAGCATGTGTGAGTACACAGGTTCAAACCCCAGCACCCATGTACACAACTAAGTGTTAGAGCAACAAAAGCCATGTGAAAAACTTGATAAAAATTGATTCTCTTTGTCTCTCTCTCACTGTCCTTCTCTCTTTGAAAAAAATAAAAAGATACACTTTTAATAAAAAGGTGAAATAGAAACTAGAGGTAGCTACTTAGATGAACAGACATGTTGTCAAAATGCTGACATACTGATAAACATTCACTCACTATTAATTCCTCAAAAATTAACTGATCACCAACTGTGTGCCATGGCCTGAGTTGGGCATGAACAAGGGATTCAAATAATACAGTTTGGATCTGGAATGTTCCTCAAAAGCTCATGTGTTAAAAGCTTGGGCCTCAATGCAACACTGTTCAGAGGTGGGGTTTTGTGGAGTGATTGAATCAAGAGGGTTCTGACCTCATTAGTGAATTAATCCATCCATAACTGAATGTACTCCAGGAGGTGGTAGAAACCATAGGTGGTGGGACATGGATGGAGGAAGTTGGTCACTGGGGATGTACCGTAGAAAGGTATTTCTTGTCCCTGGCCCCTTTTTCTTTTTTCTCACTTCATCTTCTCTACTTCCTGGCTGCCAAGAGCTGAGCAGCTTTGCTCCACCATCCCCTTCCGCAGTGATGTTCTGCCTTACTCAGGCCCAGAGCAATGGAGCCAACCTACCATGGACTGGAACCTTTGAAACTGCGACCAAAATCTTTCCTCCTCTAAATTGTTTTTCTCAGGTATTTGCCATAGGAATGAAAAACAAACCAGTGTAGATGTGAATGAGAGCCTGTGCTGTGTGAGTCAGACATGTGAAGAAATGAATTGCAGCCCAACATGGCACCATAACACAGACACGCATGCAGAACCAAATAGATAGAAGCTTTTATTTTTTAATTTTTTTAAATATAGGAGAGTGAGAGTCAACATTTATTTATTTTTTCATCTGTTTTTTTTTTCCCGCAGCATTTAGTTGTGTATGTGGTGTTAAAGTTCAAACCCTGGTCCTCAAACATGCCGGGCAAGGACTCTACTGCCGAGCCACCTCTCCAGCCCAAATAGAAGCTTTTATATTTCATTTTTTTTCTTGCATTTCTTATCTGAATTTCCTTAAAATTAAAATTTACTTTGGGAGAGTCACTAACCCTAAATTTGGAATTTTCTAATAGAGAAATAGACCATAATGAAAATGTTGGTGGAGGGGGGCCCAGACCATAAGAAGGTTAAACTGGATGGGCCAAAAGAGAATTTGTCTACTGCACGACTTTGCTAAAAGCCAGAGCCACTGCCAAGGAATGAATTTTGCAACAGCTATTATGCAAATTAAATCCAACTTTCTGTGATTAGAGCATGGTAAAACTTGGCACAGTAACATGTCTTTTTTCTTACACATATTTAAAAAGTCCTTAACTAAACTAGAGCTATTTCTTGCATTTCACTTTTGGATTTGGCAGACATTATGATAAATGAAAAGAAAATGGGCAATTTTTAAATACTTTTGGCATTTGGTCTAATCATAGACAAAATTTAAAATGAGAATAATAATCTAGCTTCAAAAATCTTTTTTTCCTTGGAGTTTTTTTTTTTTTAAATAAACAAGGTCTTGAGGAAGATATGTTTCTTTTGTTGCTTTCAGTTTGTTAGATGAACATTCCCTTCTTATAAATATGACATTTTGGCCATTCAACTATTAAGAAATTACTTTAAATCTAACAACTGCTGAATCAACATTTTTGTGTTTTTTTTTTCTCTGCAAATATATTTGGAGAGAACAGGGAGTTACAGTTTAGCTTTTTATTTTATTAAATTGTTTTCTTTTTTAAAAAGAGAAAGAGAACCCATTTTATTTAGTTTTTCATCTGGTTTTTGTTGCTCTGACACTTAATTGTGTATGTGGTGCTATGGTTTGAACCTGGGTCCTCACACATGCCAGCCAAGTGCAATACCACTGAGCCAACGCTCCAGCCCCTAGCTTTTTATTTATGTGTTTATTTAGTTGTAAATATTCTACATTCCTCATTTTGAACCAATTTTAGTTGAGGTTAGGATTCCCCCTCCATACACACATAATAGATCAGCTGTGTCAAAAAAAAAAAATTTTTTTTAAATTGTCCTGAAAAGGAAATCCTATTTTTCCCTTTTAAACCCACTCCCTAAACCTCTCCGTTAGCAGCTACCCTTTCAAAACAATTTAAATATTAGCAGCAGTTATGAAACTGATCTATGATAGTTACATGTGAGAAAGATGGTATTAGTTATTCTAAATGAAATAAATCGGTCATGTTTTGGGGTGTCATTAAGGATCTGAGGATGTACATGGTGGCCCATATGTAGAAAAGGTTTCTAGTTTTCTCCACATCATTCCCACAGTTGTGACACCTCTTTGCCACATTCGCACTGCTAAGTGCAGTTCCCAGCGCACGGTGGGCAGTCAACTGATACTTGTTAAGTACATGAACGAATGCTTGAACGGTTTGTTCAGAGAGGACAGGAGGATCTGTTGCCTCAGTGACCCAAGCCATGATTCTTAGTTCTTAGTGTCTGAAGGGGTCTCCCTCTGCTCCTCTGCTGGAATTCAGGAGCACCTGAGAGGCAGGTGCAGGAATAGTACAGAAGGGGATCACACATCACTTTAATACTGATGAGGCTATGCTGCGACTGTGGCCAAGTGCTTGCCTAATATTAGATCTCATGGTTAGGCAAGCTCACCACCCAGCCAGGGCTGCGCAGGGCAGCTGAGTCCTCTTCCACTGGGATGAGCCTGAAAAGCCAGAGGGACCAAGGAAAATGGAGGTGTTCTAGTTCCTTCAGAACGGTGGCTGCGCCTCGCTTGGGAGTTCTGACCTTGATGGGTGGAGAAAGACTTCGTATCTGACTCTTGACTCTTGCTCAGTCTCACTACATGGGAAGAAAGCACCAAGAGAGGAAGAAGGAGTACTCCCCTTGAAGTGAGTATTCAGTTCCTCTGCAGAGCCACCGCCCGAGGGAGGCCTTTGGTCTTCTTGGGACACAAGCACCTGTCCATCATGGGCCCCTACCTGCACCCCATCAGAGAAGGGAAGGCACCCTCCCTGTATCCTTTCTGCCCAGCTCTGTCCCCTCCACCCGCCATATCAGCCTTTCTCCATGGCTTTACTCCAAGGACAGAGGCTGAGGCTAAGAGTTGGTGGGCAAGACTGCTTTATTTTGAGTGTCTTTCTTCTTCTCTTTTTAGTTCTTAATAAAAACTATCCGGAAGCCCTGGAACACAGCATCTGAATCTGGTTTCTCAGGATGTGAAAGGAGGGGAACAGCTCATTCTTCAGGTTTCCTCCAAAATTAGGAATAAAATGCACACGAATATTCCAATAATGTGTTCTGCTTCCCTTGTTAAAACAGCATTTGCAATTTAAATAATAAGCATTTTTGGCGAGTTGTTTTAGAAATTCATGGTTGATAAGAGAGGAAAGAGAGCACAAAAGTCCCCTCTTCTTTTCCTTTAAGCTTCAATGCGGTTTAGCACTGGATCTCAATGATTGTATGTTGACAGAAAGTCTTGAGAAGTTGGGACACTGGCCAATTATAAAATAGTCACTTGTTAATGTTCTTAAAAGGTCCCTTTGAAAGAGGGCCCTCTGCTGGTACAGCACCTGGCAGTTAGTTAATAGATGGGTGACTCAAAGTGACTTTCAAACAAGTCTGGCAACAGAAGCCCAGCATCGAAATATAGCTGCTGCTCTAACCACCGGCCGCTCATCTCCCTGGACAGCGTGAAGAAACAAGGCACCTGGATATTATTTGCTGCCATCTCAGAACACAAAGCCCCGGGGTGGGGAGCAGTCTTTTGCAGTTAGAACAAAGAAAGGACAGATGTTGGCTCTTAAAGGGCATCTTTGGCGTTAACAAGTCAACCCAATCCTATCCAGCCTTTGAAGGCTTGACTTCCATAGACATAGGAAATATCTTTATTATTTGAACCAATAAGGAGATAGAAATATTTTGAAAGGAGTGGTAATACCTTGAACTATGTTCCGCCCAAAGTCTGGCTTTTTAATTCCTGCCACTAAGCAGGCTTTTAAAAAGGAAAGTGCGAAGAAGTTACATTGTGATAAGAGAGGAGGGAAAGAAAAAGAGGAGGAAAAAGAGAAAAAGCAAGAGGAAGAGAAGGAACAAAAGAAAATCAGAAGGTAAATTCTAAAGCCAGCCTCTGTACTCAACTTTTTTTTTACCAGATTGAAAGAAAATGAGGGAAATTAAACCACACAGAGAGTTTTTCACAAAGGCAATTCCTCAATTTAAAGGATTTTCCTTTTTTTCTGATGTTAAGTTCTTCCAACTATGTTTTGTATTAAAAAGTCCTTTTAAAAGAACATAGTAGCTGGGCACAGTGGTGCACACCTGTAATCCCAGCAACTTGGGAGGCTGAGGCAGGAGGATTGAATTGAGGCCAGACTCCGTAACTTAGTAAGACCCTCTCAAAATGAAAAGTCAAACAGATGGGGATGTAGTTCAGTGGCAAAGCTCCTGGGTTCAATTCCCAGTATCAAAACAAAAATAAAAATAACAAAAAGGAAAGAAAGAAAACTGGTGAGGGCAATAAGTAGCAATTACTTAGTTTACCCCCCCACCACTTTACTCATTTGAAATAAAAACTGGGCATCTTTGCTATGTTCCCTCCTATTTTATAAAGAGGTATTATGATCTATGAAGTGCAAGATTAGAGGACTTCATTAGAGGTTGAGTTCTGTGCCCAGAATGCATAGGAAGCGGGACCCACGTGAGTCTGAGAAGTGGGGTGGCGGGGGCTGGGGAGGCAGCGGGGGCTCAAAGGCCTTAGCTAAGGCCAAAGATGGGGAGGCGGATGGAGAAAGCAGAAGAGGCTGGATGAAAGGGAGAATGAATGATCTTTACTTAAACAAGTGAAACATGTATCTCAGTACCTAGTGTTAGCCTATGCAAATGTTTTCTATGGTGGGTGAGTAAAATTCTATCACACTGTGGCCACACCAGGTTGTGGAAGAAGAAAACTAACATGTGATGTTCAGTATCCATTATCTCAAAAGGTCTTCACAAACTACCTTTTTATCCCCATTTTACAATTGAGGAGTCTGAATATCTGAAAAATTATCTAACTATGTCAAACCAATTAAAAAAAGAAAGAAAATATAGCAGAACTGGAAAAAAATTATCTAAGGCCACAGAGCCTCAGATTAATAACAAAAATAGCCTAAAAAGATTACAAATTTTCAGTCACCAGGAATATAAAGTGATAATAAATGCTGGAGAGGATGAGGGTTTTACACTGTTGGTGGGATTGTAAATTAGTGCAACCACTATGGAAATACATTTGGAGGTTCCTCCAGAGACCAGGCATAGGACCATCACTGAGACTCAGGTATAGCACTCCTGGGTATTTCTCCTAAGGAGTTCAAGCCAGCGTACAGTGACGCATGCACACTCGTGTTCATAGCAGCACAACTCATAACAGGCAAACTGTGGAGCCAGACTCGGTGTCCATCAATGCATGAATGGAGAAAGAAAATGTGGCATATCCCCCCAATGAAGCTTTATTCAGCCATAAAGAAAAATGGAATTATGTCATTTATAGGAAAATGGATGAAACTTGAGAACATCAAGTTAAGCTAAATATACCAAACTCAGAAAGTCCAGGGACATATGTTTTACATATGGAAAGTAGAGAGAGAAAAATGGAAAAAAAAATGGTAGGAGTGGTGGCAATCTCAGAGAAACAGAGGGAGGGAAGACCAGCAGAGGAAAGGGACCAGCCGAAGGGAGAAGGCAAAGTATTAGGGAATGAAATTGACCAAATTATGTTGTGTGCACGTATGAAAATGTAATAATGGACCCTAGTAATGTGTATAATTATAATGCACTTATAAAAATTTAATAGAAGAATGAACACCTATTTTTACAGAACTTCCTTAGAGGCACAAGGAGGCAGAGGAGGACGAAGGGGATAGCTTAGGCAGGTAGACAGGGCATCATTTCACATCCTACTTAAGTGCTACCAGGTTCTCAGGCAGTAGTGCTGCAAAAGGAATATAACGTAATGGACGACATCTGGGACCTGAGTTTTTGAGTTTAGTGAAGTCCATCCCAGTGATGTATTTTATAGGAATGCTAAGTATGCATCTACAAAATGATGAAATCTACTCTAGAAGCAGTGTCTTAACTGTGAGTTTTCTTTAATCGTAAACTTTGCCATTTTTCATAAAATAGTCCACGTTGACATCTCCTGATCAAAGCAGTTTCTACTGGAAATTACACTCTTGTCTATCCCATAGCTAACATGTGATGAGTCAGCTGGGTCAGCCCCTGGTAATAAAATTAAATTCATTCCTCCAATCCAACTTTAGGACAGATTTACAAGTCGTTTGGTCACTGATAAATCTGGAACTTTTCACAGCTTTAACTTAAAAGGTTCTCAACAAGGGGCAGGCTCAGAATCTATCCCTTTGCCCTTGCGGAAACACTAGAAAGAAACAATTCTGACTGTCACAGTAATTCAGGACTTTGAGGAAACACGCTTTCTATAGCTCCATATATCCACTGTCAGCACAGCTACGCACAGCTCTCTGCCCTTGACTCTCCACAGACTAGTCTCAGCCTTTTCTTCCGTGTAAAACACAGGATTGATCACTTAACATATTTCATTTTATTTTTTATTTTTGGTACCAGGAATTGAACTCAGGGGGACTTAACCATGGAGCTACATACCCAGTCTTTTTTATTTTTTATTTTGAGACGGGGTCCCACTAAGTTGCTTAGGGTCTCACCAATTTGCTGAGGCTGGCTTTGAACTTGTGATCCTCCTGCCTCAGCCTCCTAAAATAGCATTTTCTAGTTTGTCTTTCTTTTGGCAATTCTTTTTATGGTGGTACATCTCCAGCCCATTTTATATTTTATTTTGAGACAGGGCCTCTCTAAGTTGCTGAGGTTGGTTTTGAACTTGAGATTCTCCTGCCTCTGCCTCCTAGGTTGCTGGGATCACCGGTGTACGCCACCACGCCTGGCTGTCTACAGTTTCTACTGTAGTGTAGTGTCTACTGGCACTAAGCACTAAAAGTTGTCCTTTTGTATTGAACAAAAACAATATCACAGAACATTGACACCAGACAAAAGCCATTCTATGACCAGGATAGATCAGGACAAAAACCAAGTGCCCTCTGTAATCGTGCCTGAATCCAGACAAAACCATTAATACTCTCATAATAAGCAAAATGATCAAATATCCTGCCAACCTGGCTAATGGAAATGATGCTCCTTTACCAGTTACAGCTTTGGCCTTGTACTCTCTGTCCTTCTAGATAACATTCACTAAAATACCCACTGTGGACTGAATTGTGTTCTTGCCCCCACCCCAAGTTCATATGTTGAAGTCGTAGCCCTCAGTACCTCCAAATCTGGCCTTGTTTGGAAACACAATCATTGCACTCTTATGACCTAATTCATTGTGACTGGTGTCCTTACAATGAGGGAAAATTTGGATACAGATCCTTGCACACAGTAAGAACCATGTAAAGACTGGAATTCACCAATGACAAGCCAAGGAACTCCCAGAAGCGGGGAGCGAGGCTTGGGAGGGATTCTCTGGAGTAACTTCAGAGGGAGCCTGGCCCTGCCGACACCCTGATCTTGCACTTCTAGCCTCCAGAACTGTGAGTTAGTACATTTCTATTGTGTAAGCCACCTGTTTGTAGCGCTCTCTCTCTCTAGAGAGAGAGAGAGAAAGAATCAGTTTTATTTGTTTTTTTCATGTGGCTTTCATTGCTCCAACACTTCGTTGTGTACTTGGTGCTGGGGTTTGAACCTGCGTCCTTGCACAGGCCAGACAAGCACAATTCTAACAGCACAATTCACAATAGCTAAATTATGGAATCAACCCAAATGCCCATTACTGGATGAGGGTGGTATACATACAATGGAGTTCTACTCAGCCATTAAAAAGAATGAAATTATGGCATTCATGACAAATGGATAGAAATGGAGAATAATACCATGCTAAGAAAAATTAGCAAAACTCAGAAACTCAAAAGTTGTATTTTCTTTCATTTATGGGAACTGGAATAAAACAAAGGAACAGGGGAGGGAGGGATAAGATTTCATAAAGGATCATTTGAATACAAATTAATAGAAAAACTAAAAGAAGTCTAATAGAGTACAGAAAGCAGAAGGGGAGAGGGGAGGAAGGATGGTATGGATAAAAGGAAGGGTTAATGGGGAGGGAAAAATACATTTTGCACCTCTAGGAAACTAAATAATTCCCATACCATGTAAATGGGAACAGTAAAAAATAATTCAAATGGCGATCAGCAGAAGCAAGAGACCAGGGGACGGAAGAGGGGGCACCTTGGGTGGGTATTGGCTAAATTGTATTGTTTTATTGTGTGCATGTATGAATATGTAGCAACGCATCCCACCATTATGTACAACTTCAGTGCATCAGTAAAAATTATACCTTTGATAACAATGTGTCTGCATAGTAATCTTTGGCTAAAATACATTTTTTAAAAATAATGTGTATAGCTATTGCTTGTTTCAAATGCCTGAGGTCTTCCTAGGAAATCCTTAAATTCCTATCCTGGATATCTATTGTTTACTGCGTCTCTTCGTTATGAAAAGGTTTCTACACATCACTGACTGAACTCTATCCAACACCACGTCAGCTTTTTTATTGCTTTAAATGAGGATATCTAATTCTATTTCTACACTCTTAAATTCATTTATGTTTTTAAATTTTTTTTAAAGAGAGAGGGACAGTGAGAGAGACAGAGAAAGAGAGAAACAACTTTATTTAGTTTTTCACATAGCCTTAGTTGCTCCAACACTCAGTTGTGTACGTGGTGCTGGGGTTTGAACCCGGGACCTCGTGCTTGCCAGGCAAGCGCCGAAACCGCTGAGCCACTGCTCATTTAAAATGTTCTGTTGTCTTCCTACTTTCATCGTCTGTGCTTTTATTTATTTATCTACTTTTTTAAAAGTCAGTCTTGGGGCTGGAGCGGTACACAGCAAAGTGTTGGAGCAACGAAAGTCACATGAAAAACTAAATAAAATTGATTCTCTCTTTCTCTCTCTCTCTCTCTCACTGTCCCTCTTTGTTTAAAAAAAAAGTCAGTCTTTTCTGTCATAATTTTCTGGTCTTATTTCATTTTGAATCTAACTGAAATTTTGAAGAGTTCTCAATTTTTCTTTTAGGTTTGATAAGAAATAATTTTGGGAGGTTATCTATTTTGCTTATTTATTTTTAAGTTTCTTGAGTCCCTTCTCTGATTCTTTTCAAAATTTTTATGATTTTTGTCAGTACATATAGTAGTCTACATTATCTTTTAAAAATATTTGCCTCATCAGGGAATATACTGAATTAAACCCAGCCTGGATCAACCAGTTCCTAACTGACTCACAGATCCGTGAGAATACATACTTCTCACGATGCACCACTGAGTTTTTGTGACTGGTCATTATGCATCAATTGCTAATGTATATGCCACATTTTCTCATTTGCTTGCTCATAATCTGATGATAGATTAATTAACCACCCAGACCCAAAATTTGCCAAAGAGAATGGATAGATGCTCTTGGCTTCCTAAATTTTCTCTTTAGAACTCTGTTTAGCAGGTTATTAAACTCAGCTCTATGCCTAAATTCTAGCTGCTACCAGATTTCTTTCATCTAGCTTTGTTTGGTGGAACTGGTTGGATTTTATTCTACCCATCTGACACCAAACCCAAAAAGAATGTGAGAAATGATTCCCTCCAGAGTTGGTAGTTGGTGGAGAACGCTTTACTTGTGGAGGTTATGTAATCCAAGATTCAAGGCTCCTCTCCTGGTCAGCGGTCTCTGGGAACCGAACTCCTAAAGAGAAAGAAGAACAGGGCCAAAGGGCATGCAGAAGGGCTGGTGGCACTGGGCGTGGCTACCTGGATGTCTGGAAGATCAACAGCACAGCAGAGAGAAAGAGATACTTTTTTTTGGTTTTTGGTTGATTTTTGTTTATTTCAGGTCAGGACTTGCATTTGTGGACCAAGGTTGGAAGGTGTGGGCAGTACTGGGGCTGTTCAGTTTCTTCTGTCACAACCCAGGCTGGATATTTCTTCCCATATTTCTCTTAGGGTCTGAAATACTGCTCATGTTCATTTTTAGTGCTGTGAACTTTCATAAATCTCTCTTTTCCTACAAAGGGAAAGTAGGGGTCAGAGGCTCCTCACTGGATGCCATTTTAAAGAAGGGAATTAAAAACAAATACAGTCATTTAACTAGAAAATTATTTAATTGTTCTTTATGGGAAGGGACAAAGTTTACATCTCCTGACTAATTTAAAACATATTATTAGGAATATAATATTTGTTCAGTAAATTTACGTTGGCTGATAAAATCAGTTTGATCTAAACCATGGATCACCCCTAATTATCCAAATGGAATTTCTTAGCAACCAATAAAGACATTCACATCCATTTTCAAGGTCAAAATATCCTACTGCTGAGATCACAAGCCAATTCACTACTTATATGATTAAATGCGTGCCAACCTCATAACTTCAATGCAAAGATTAAGTAAAAGTATTGCTTAAAGCACTCAGTATAATAGTGCCACTATAATAGCAAGTGTGTTTCATAGTTCATTTAGATTTGAGCCTTGGTAATAAGCCACTTGGAATGCAAGTTCCTTCAGGGTAGGATTTTAACAGTTTTCTTCAATCCTAGCTCCCAAGTGCTTAATATACACTTATTAATAGAATGAATGAATGAGTGATGTCACATAGGGAGCTAAGTTCTCTGTCACCCATTTTGGATAATTAATCATTGATTTTTATTATCTACATTAGAAATTAGTAAGTTACTATACAAGTTTATCATTTGGTCACACCAATACAGGCAATGCAAATCCCAGAATGATTAATCCCTAAATAAGTATAATGAACTAAAACTGTGTTGCTAAGTCAAAGGATTTACTCCCTGTCTATATAAAATTCATAATTTCAGTCTTGAAAGAGCTTAATAACGTATAATTTTATATAAATTAGTGTTTATGCCTCAAAATAAAGCTGCTTAGGGTTTTCTATAACTGAAATATCCAGTATATATGGCATTGTTGATACCAGTTGATTAGAAAAGTGAGTTTAGCTACTAGTGATGCGGGGTTTTTGAGATGAGGCCAGATTCTCTGCTCCCACTGGCAAATGGAGTCTGGGTTGACTATAGATTCCAGCAGCCAGAATAGCCCATTTTCAGTGTTTGCAATTATTGCCAGCTAAAACTGGGAATTTGGGCTGGCTGCAGGTTTCTGCGGCCGAAATAGTGTTAGCAGCTCCCCAGCTAAAAGTTGGGTGTTGCAGCTCTTGGTGTGGTGGAAATTCACCCGGGAATTTGGCACCAATCTTCTGGGTTCTTGTCTCATGAATTTGAAGAATAAAATCCAGGGACAACCACAGAAGGAGGAGTAAAAGGAGTAGGATTTACTTAAGGAGGGAGAGCAGAGACTCCGAAAGGCCAAGGGGTACCTGGAAGCAGGACACCGTCTAATGGAGGTTAGGCCAGTGATTATATTGATTTGGGGTATGAGCATAATTAACATTCATGCAAAGCATGAGAAATGCAAAGAAATGAGAAACGTTTCCCCGCTCTGGGACAAAGGAGTTGCTCCCGTAGGTGAGCCTCATGGTCATTTGCATATGAAGGCCCTGAGTTAGCCCATTCATTGCTCTCTAGGGCTAGCTCTTAGATGGGGCCCTTGGTCCTGACTACCTAGCCATTTCACTATCTGCTAATCTGTCTCACTAGTAGTCGGAAACAAAAGTCAAGCAATAAAATTACGCACCTTGGGAAAGCAAGGCAGGTAAACTTGCTGATATGGGCATGATGGAAGACAGTGAGGGGTTCTATTAACTCATATTATTTATCTTGTTTTATGAGGCTTCTATGACTTCAGTAATTCTGCAATATAATAAAGAGATTTAAAATTTTTAATTGCATTTTAGCATCTAAATCTTATGATTTTATAGTTCTTCAGTCCTGAGGAAAACTGTTTTGGTTTTCAAGTAAATAAAATTAAAATAAATGTTATTTTAAGTTTTTAAAATGGTACATAAACATACTTGATTTCTGTTTTCATGTACACATTGTTTGTAACTAAGGAGTCCAAACAAGATTTTCAGAAATCTTGTGTTTGTTTCTAGAAATTTCCTGTGCTCCAATTCGTATTTTAATGTTTGAAGATTATAGAAAACCATAAAATAAAAAAACAACATTGTAATTAAAAACAAAATTTTTCTTCTAAAAAGCTATTAACAGGGGCTGGAGCAGTGGCTTAGAGGTTAGGTGCTTGCCCAGCATGGGCAAGTACAGAGTTCAAACCCCAGCACCACGTACACAACCAAGTCTTGGAGCAACGAAGGCCACATGAAAAACTAAATAAAAATTGTTTCTCTTTTTCTCTCTCTTACTGTTCATCTCTCTGAAGAAAAAAAAAAAAAAAGCTGTGGACACCTGCTTATTGCTCCAGTATCAAAATTTTCTGTATGGATTATTTGCATTGTAATAGTAAAAAATTTCCAAGACAACATTGCCATCTATTGGTAGAATCTCTTTGGTATCTTCTCAAGTGAAATTTGGATTGCTGAAGGACAAAACCTTTGCTTTAGCTTTGCTCTGGTTTGTTTCATGAATTTCATTTAAATTTGCATGGATGTAATTGGAACTATCTGGGAGGCTGAGGCAAGAGAAGAGTGAGTTTGAGGTTAACCTGGGCAACTCAAGGAGACCCTATGAAAAGAGGAGGAGAGAGAGAGAGAGAGAGAGAGAGAGAGTGAGAGAGAGACTCTGAAAGGAAAAGGAGAAAAAAAATGCATGCCTGCTTCCTGAAAGAATTTCACAATTTGGTGTAGTGAATAAGAACACTAATGTTCACAGCTGCTCTGTGTCCTAACTGTGTGACCTTCGTGAGTTAGAATGAGCATACATGAACCAGTGACTGACACAAAAAAATGTCCTGTAATGACAATGAACATTTCCTCCTTAAGGCAAACCTGAAAGAAAGCTTCCTATTTTATAGGAATATGTCTGATTTCTAAGATATTTCCCATTTTTGTTTAATATCCTTAGAATAACATAAAAGAAAAGCCTAAAATATTATTAAAATTTTTATTTCTATCTCTTTATTCAAGGTATTAAAATATGTTTAGGTGCCACTTCAGGTTAAAACTTTTTTAAAGAAGTATTTATATTTTGGATTTTCATATTTTTTATAAACCCAATTTATATGGTGATAAAAATCTGAAAGAGATAGCTATAAGCAGATAAAGAATGAATAATGGTTTTGGAAATGCAGCATGTAATTACTAAAAACAGCTTCTAGAGTGTGGATGCCAACACAGAAAGACACCACTAGGCATTGGTGCGATCTTTGATCTGAAATTCATGGTGACATCCCCTCACCTCTTCTTTCCCACCAGCTATCTTGTCCCCCTTTCTGCACTTTACAATTTATTCTGAAGGTTCATGCCCTTTCCAATGTAAATTTGCCTATCTTTTCTTAGCTTCTGCAAAACCTCCTCTTCATTGATTACCCTAATCAATATAAAAAAATGCCCAAGAATGAAGCAGAGGCCCTGCAAACTCCCCCTAGAAGGTTATGGGGTGAGAGGATGCATCCAGGTTAATATTTGTGCCTCAGTCTCATACATATTCCAGAAACCACAATTAACATACAGGACAGTTTAAATAATATCTCATATTCCCCTTTCCCAAAGACTTGAGACTTGATGAAACTTACCAGATGCTTCTGCATTAGTCTTATTAGGCTCCAATTCTCTGGTTATTTAACTTCTGCTTTGTCTTCTTCTGCGAATCCTCCTCTTGTTAAATCATCATGATCACTTGTCTTGTGACCATTATTTTTTCATGTTAATTGCAAAGGACTCTGGTAGCACACCCCAAAATGGCATTTGAATCATCACACACCCACTTACTCCCCCCACCAACCTGCGGTTCCCTGCCTCCTTCCATCTCAGCAAGGAGGGTCCTCAATAGACCACACAGCCTGTCCTCTCATTGCTCAAGTCAAACATAGGAGACACCTTTCATTCCTCTTTTTGTCTCGCATCTCACCATCAGTCAGCTCACTCATCAGAGCTCCTTTCAAAATGCATCCCTTTTTAGACCTTTATAACCTTCCCCTTGCTGACGCTCTAGAGCAAGCTGCCAGCTCCTCTTCCTGCACCACTGAGACGTGTTCTAATTGAGCCTTTAAGAATGCAAACCAGATTGAGATCCTTCTCTGCAATCAAAGCACTTGCCATGGCCCTCTAGAAACTGCCAGGGAAGACCTAATTTCTTCCTGAACTTCTTCCACCCTGTGCTGGACCTCACTAGCCTTCTAATTCTTCATGACTCTTCCTGAACATCCCCCCCTGTGCACTTGCTGTTTTATCCAGCTGTGGTCCTCTTCCTCTAGGCACTGCAAGGACATGCTCCCTCACACCAATTCCTGTCCCCACCTCTGCTCAGATGTGACCTGCTCAGTGAGGCCTTTCCAAAGTGCTAAGTAAAGCAGCCCTGTTTGCTCATCCCCAACACCACCCTCTCCCCCCGGAACTGGAGCTAGGATACTTTGGAGCACCAACCACTCCCCGAGTGGATTTGTTGGTGCTGTTTCTCTGCCCTAAGATGTACATTTCATCCGATGCAGGGGTCACTGCCCTACTCCCCGTGCCGCAAAGAGTGCCTAGCATATAGGAGACATTTTTTAAAACTTCGTGAATTTGTGTGAGAGTTACCGAATTAATGAAACCTTAGAATTCATACTGACTTTTTTCAAACTTTACATTTAATTATTAAAAGTAATAATTCCCACTTAATAGAGTGCTTACCAAGTAATAAATTCTACACAGAGTGCTTAATTGCATTATCTGATTGAATCCTCATAGTAATGCTGAAGTGTCCCATGTGACGTTGGTGATCTATTCATTTTCAGAAATTAAGAAAATTGCTGATCAAAACACACAGATGGCACACAGTTCCTCAGACATTGTGTAGCTGTCTTTCCCAAACAAGCCTTTTCTCTAGATTTAAATTGGCTTAAGCTCAACTGGCCATTTGAGGTAGAACATTTTGGGAACTTGTCAGTAGCTTCCAGTGATTTAAGATAAGAGAGTTAGATGTGGTCCTCATCCCACCTTACTATCAGCTATATGTCTTAATGACAGGTCAGGTTAGTGAGCTGGCATGATAACAGTTATATGACCTGTTTTTATAAGCTCTGTGACTACCTTGCATGACAAGTGACCTATATGTGATAATATTCCAGCAAAAGGATTTAGCCAGTCTAATGAGTTGAGGTGATTTTTTTGAAGTGGGGTTTTATTTGGAGCCCAAGAACAAGAATTTTGAAAGATACAGCAGCTCATTAGTTTCTTATATAGCAGTTCACAAAAGGGCAAGCATTCCTGCACAATATTTCAAAGCAGATTATGTATCTTGAACACCATTCATTTTAGCAATACAAAATTAATTATTTTTTAAATTTTTATTCTTTAATTTTTGATGCTGAGGATGGAACCCAGGGCCTCAGACATGTTAGTCAAGTTCTTTATCACTGAACCATACTCCCAAACCTTTTTGTTTTGTATTTTAAGTTACGGTCTTGCTAAGTTGCTGAGGCTGACCTTGAATTTGCAATCCTCCTGTCTCATCCTCCCCTATAGCTATGATTACAGGCATGTGCACCATGCTTGGCTAGAGTGCTAATGCTTGATTAGAAATAATGTAATCCAAATGTCAAGTAACCTATCCCAGAGTATTCATACTTCTTACGTATATCACACTATCCAAGTTGAAATATTTAGAGGTAAATTGCAAACCATGCAAGAGTCTTAAGAGGGCCAACTCCAGGGCTGCGCTAGTGAGTAGAGAGCGGGCAGACCGTCAGACACACCCCATGCCTCTGGGGATAATAAGCAGGATGTGTGAAGCCCTCACAGGTGCCAAGCAAAGACTTCTCTGCAGCGTAGGCTTCCATTTTTAGGCTGTGCACAGTTGGTTTTTGCTCCCACTGGGCCCTGTTGTTGAGTTGGAAGTTACCTGGTGTGGTTTCATCTACACCTCTTGGCCTCCACCTGGGAGCACAATAAAGCAGACACTCGCTTATGGAGAACAGTTCTGATTATAAAAATGAGAAGAGCAAAGGTTTGCTGTCGACAGGGAGTTGGCCACTATCATGGGTGTTCTGGCAGAGACTCCAAGGCAGGCAGAGGGGTAGAAAGCTTTGGCGTAGGAGAGAGGGAAGGTTCCAGGTGTGCCATGACCAGAGGCTGGTGGCCTGGAAGGTGGACATGGGCTAACTAGAAGTATGGTCCCCCATGTGATTGCTTGGGGAGTAAGTATTTGGCTTTCTCTGGTTGGTCCTCAATTGGGAATGGTGACAAAAATTGTTAGTTATTAACCAAGTCCTGGGTCTTTGGGGCCAACTGTGACAGAATTGCTGTTTAACTTTTTGGATTGTTACTAGGGACAGCAGTCTGGCTTCCTACAAGTCTGACCTATATATAGCAGGCTGGCTGCCTGGGCCACTTACTGTGGATAAGGCCTTGGTTTCCTCGGGACGTTGCTGCTGGTTGTGGGTGAGAGTTCTACTTTTACATATGGTCTAATAATTGTTCATTTGTAAATTCAGTCTCGGGGTTGTGGGAGAGTGAGGAAGGGTGATGATTCAGGATGGGTTTTTCATGATGTTGGTGTTGCACCAAAAGTTGGGGTTGGGCATGTGGGGAGCTCCAGGCAGCATTAGGAAAAACAGCTCCAACCACTATCCATAACCTCTCTCAGAATTGTGTCTGTTTGGGTTTGTGGCTTCTCTTCACTTAGGGCTTCATCAGTATATGCCCATCCAATGTCTATTTTTCAGGAATTCCTTAACATTTCTATTCTATGAGTGTCATGCTTCTTCCGATACCATTCTTACCCCTTTTCTACTGTTTTGATGACATTTTGGAAGGAATAGCTAAATATTTTTATTGCCAGATAATTGGTAGTGCTTTTTATACCAGACTAGTAAGATAAAAACTTCCTCTTCCTTGTCCTTTTCCACCTTGGAAAACTAAGGCAGACTCTGATTTCCAGGGCACACGTTCTTCCGCTCTGCTTCCTGGTGGCAGCAAATACGAAGCTACTTTTCATCTTCATTTTTAGAAATGCATTTTAGGAATTTTGCTGGAGAAATCCTTTTCTGTTCAGAAGATTAGGCCCATCAGGGAATTAAGACAGACTTGCCATGAATATGGGCATGGGCAGTGGGAGGGTGAAGGAAAGAATGACAGTAGTTACAAAACCAACATGCCATTCTGTGTGATGGACACAAATCAAGTCAATTGGGATGTGTCTACAATTTACTTCTAATAATTAGTCACTCAAAGTCTAAATTAGAGTATAACAATTTGTTGCAAAATTATTACACATTTGTCTCTCTCAGGAAGGAAATTCATTTTGATAGTTTTAATATTTATTTGCTCCACCATGTTTTCCCTATAGAAACGATTACTAGATTAGACATTCTTGTGACATGATAGACATTATGTCATTTTTGATAAATTTTAATTTCGAGGAGCTACATTCTCCACTAGTGACCAATTTTGGCATTGTTACATGTATGCTGTAATAGTGAGAGGAAGTTTTTAGAAATGCATCCAGGAAATTATCTTTCAAAATTTTACTATACTACAGTAGGACTTAAAATAGATTTTAGGGAAAAACTTCTTTCTATGTTGCTGCCCATAAACTTTAACATTCCTCACTATGATCTGCAGTTAACTTAAACTTTCAATTGTTACATAGCTACAGTGGCTCTAAAGATCACAATGATCATCTAGCTTTGAAAAGAGGTGATGTTCTGATATAATAATTTTTTTTTGTACCAGGGATTGAACCCAGGTGCACTCAACCACTCAGCCACATCTCCAGTCCATTATTTTTCATTTTTTATTTTGAGACAGGGTATTGCTAAGTTGCTTAGGCT